>WNWK01007970.1:0-88661 GCA_009830355.1 Cherax destructor | reverse complement strand
TTGTAATGGCTGCAGCAAATTATACGTTGGCGAAACATCCAGAGACCTACAAACACGCATTTCAGAACACCAGTACGCAGGCAGATCTGACGACTCAAGAAATGCCTGTGTTCAACACGAAATTTACACAACCATTTAATCAACTACAGAAACGCAAGACTCATCGCCAGAGAAGACAACACGCAATACCGAAGAATCCTAGAATCATCACTCATCTGTATGTCCAACAACTTTAACCAGAACAACGGCTTCTACAACATAGCTGAACCTATTGCCAAGAAACTTCTTCAACGCTATCCCACCTAGAACTCAAGAATGGTACACTGCAGGTCCTTTAAGTCACACTATGTTTTCACACTACTTTTAAGACTCACATGCAGCTTTCTCCATCTGACCCAGCATTCTCCACCTGACTGTACCCTATATATATCTCTATGTTGCTCATTTTCCAGGTAGATCTGTCTGTGACTCGATAAAGCCCACTGCGTGGGCGAAACGTTGTCAATAAAGGATCACATTATACTGCTTATGTGTTTATTTTTCCATGAAGAAAGATTGAAGACCCTTAAATTACATTCACTTGTAAGACGTAGAATGAGGGGAGACATGATCGAGGTATACAAGTGGAAAATGGGTATTAACAAAGGGGATATAAACAAGGTCTTGAGGATATCTCTCCAAGAGAGAACCCTCAATAATGGATTCAAGTTAGATAAGTTTAGATTTAGAAAGGATATAGGAAAGTACTGGTTTGGAAATAGGGTAGTTGATGAGTGGAACAGTCTGCCTAGTAAGGTTATTGAAGCTAGGACCTTGGGTAATTTCAAATTTAGGTTGGATAAATTCATGAGTGAGAGGGGTTGGATTTGAGTCTGAATTTCACATGAGTAAATAGAATTATCAAAGCTTATTTCTTGGGTAGCATTGAAAATTGGGTTGGGCAAATATTCTGTTAGTGGGATGGATTGTGAAGGATCTGCCTAGTATGGGCCAACTGGCCTGCTGCAGTGTTCATCCTTTCTTATGTTTCTTAAGTTCATGATCATCCTGGATCAGGGGTCTACCTGGAGTCTACCTTGAGGGTATTCCAGGGATCAACGCCCCCCGCGGCCCAGTCCATGACCAGGTCTCCCGGTGGATCAGGTCCTGATCAACTAGGCTGTTACTGCTGGCCTCACGTAGTACAACGTACGAACCACAGCCTGACTGATCAGGAACTGACTTCAGGTATCTGTCCAGCTCCCTCTTGAAGGCAGCCAGGGGTCTATTGGTAATTCCCCTTATGGCTGGTGGGAGGTTGTTGAACAGTCTTGGGCCCGGGACACTTACTGTGTAAAGCGTACGTAATAAGGCAAATTCTGCCTAAGCGTACGTAATAAGGCAAATAGATTACTGGGATTTATATCAAGAAGTGTTAGCAACAGAAGTCCAGAGGTTATATTACAGCTTTATACATCATTAGTAAGGCCTCACCTAGATTACGCAGCTCAGTTCTGGTCTCCATATTACAGAATGGACATAAATTCGTTAGAAAACATTCAGCGTAGAATGACTAAATTAATACATAGCATTAGAAATCTTCCTTACGAAGAAAGATTGAAGACCCTAAAATTACATTCACTTGTAAGACGTAGAATGAGGGGAGACATGATCGAGGTATACAAGTGGAAAATGGGTATTAACAAAGGGGATATAAATAAGGTCTTGAGGATATCTCTCCAAGAGAGAACCCGCAATAATGGATTCAAGTTAGATAAGTTTAGATTTAGAAAGGATATAGGAAAGTATTGGTTTGGAAATAGGGTAGTTGATGAGTGGAACAGTCTGCCTAGTAGGGTTATTGAAGCTAGGACCTTGGGTAGTTTCAAATTTAGGTTGGATAAATTCATGAGTGAGAGGGGTTGGATTTGAGTGGGACTCGCGCATGAGTGGGTAGAATTGTCAAAGCTTATTTCTTGGATAGCATTGAAAATTGGGTTGAGCAAATATTCTGTTAGTGGGACGGATTGTGAAGGACCTGCCTAGTATGGGCCAACAGGCCTGCCAAGTCTTTTTCTTTTGTAAGGAGTTATTTCAGTGTGCAGATTAGGGACCAGTACCTCTAGGATTTTCCAAGTGAAGATTATGATGCATCTCTCTCGCCTGCGCTCCAGTGAGTACAAGTCAAGTGCTTCCAAGCGTTCTCAGTAGTTAAGGTGTTTGACGAACTTAAATGTGCAGTAAAGGTTCTTTGGGCGGAAGGCTGGATTCCAGGGTGGATAATGTGACGTCACTAACTCATCAATCACCTTGGATCAAAACCCAGAGGAGGGAAGGTGATGTCACTAACCCATCAATCACCTTGGATCAGAGCCCAAAGTCAGGGAAGGTTAATTAAGGTGATGTTAATTAATATCTCTGTGACTTAAAAAAACACTGAGATTTGGCAACACTGGCTGCACAGACCAGCCAGTGTTATAACTGGTAACACTGCTGCAGGTTGCTCCATGCACCAGCATGCAACTACGAGGAGGAGGAGGAGGAGAGAGGGATGGAGGAAGGAAGGAAGGGAGGGAGGGAGGGATGGTGGGGGGGAGGGAGAGGTAGAGACGGTGACCGTGAGGTTGACTACACTAACAACATTACTTTCACCTCCAGTGCTTCATGCACCAACAACGCTGGACAATACCTTGACTCTCTCTCTATGTGTGTGTGTGTGTGTGTGTCTGTCTGTCTGTCTGTCTCTCTCTCTCTCTCTCTCTGTCTCTCTTAATATGAGTAGCGAAGTTATCAACAAATATTTATTTTGTGAAAGAGTAAACACTGCTTGCATCAGCGACATTTATCTAGAGAAGTGTTAGTTCTAAATCCGCAGTAAGGACATGGGACTTTTGACAATATTCAGGGAAGTACTAAGGACATAAGAACATAAGAATGGAGGAACACTGCAGCAGGCCTGTTGGTCCATACTAGGCAGGTCCTTCACAATCCATCCCACTAACAATATTTGTTCAACCCAATCTTCAATGCTACCCAAGAAATAAGCTTTGATAATTCTATTAACTCATGTGCAATTCCCACTCAAATCCAACCCCTCTCACTCATAAATTTATCCAACCTAAATTTGAAACTACCCAAGGTCCTAGCTTCAATAACCCTACTAGGCAGACTGTTCCACTCATCAACTACCCTATTTCCAAACCAATACTTTCCTATGTCCTTTCTAAATCTAAACTTATCTAATTTGAATCCATTATGGAAAGATAAACACATAATCAGTATAATGTGATCCTTTATTGACAACGTTTCGCCCACGCAGTGGGCTTTATCGAGTCACAAACAGATGTTTGTGACTCGATAAAGCCCACTTAACATTTTTAATTTATATCTAACATTTTTAATTTATCATCTAACATTTTTAATTTATTATCTAACATTTTTAATTTATCTTGATCTAACATTTTTAATTTATCTCTTCAAACAGGTGTAGTGTCTGATATGTGGAAGATGGCTAATGTAATTCCTATTTTTAAAGCAGGGGACAAGTCACTACCGTCAAACTACCGCTCAATAAGCCTGACCTCAATTGTAGGCAAATTACTAGAGTCAATTATAGCTGATATTATTAGAAGCCATCTAGATAACCATAATTTGATTAATGATACACATAAGCAGTATAATGTGATCCTTTATTGACAACGTTTCGCCCACGCAGTGGGCTTTATCGAGTCACAGACAGATAGATCTGTCTGTGACTCGATAAAGCCCACTGCGTGGGCGAAACGTTGTCAATAAAGGATCACATTATACTGCTTATGTGTTTATTTTTCCATTGTGTCGGTATTTTATACCATTTATTTCCATTAATGATACCCAGCATGGATTCACGAGGGGCCGTTCCTGCCTATCTAATTTATTAACCTTCTTCAGTAAAGCTTTTGAGGCTGTTGATCACGATAAAGAATTCGATATTGTTTATTTAGACTTTAGTAAGGCTTTTGATAGAGTACCGCACCAGAGACTGTTAAAGAAAGTGGCAGCTCATGGCATTGGGGGAAAAGTGCTGTCATGGATCGAGTCATGGCTCACCAATAGGAAGCAGAGAGTGTGCATAAATGGGGTTAAATCCGAATGGGGACTTGTAACAAGTGGTGTTCCACAGGGATCAGTCTTAGGCCCATTGTTATTTATAATATATATCAATGACCTTGATGAGGGAATTACTAGTGATATGAGCAAATTCGCTGACGACACGAAGATAGGTAGGATAATTGATTCAAACATAGATGTCATAGAACTTCAGGAAGATTTAGACAAACTTAATTCGTGGTCAGAAAAGTGGCAGATGCAGTTCAATGTAGATAAATGCAAGGTTCTGAAGCTCGGGAGTGTCCATAACCCAAGCACTTATAAGTTAAATAACGTAGAACTTAGCCATACAGATTGCGAGAAGGACTTGGGGGTGATGGTAAGCAGCAACCTTAAACCAAGACAGCAATGCCTAAGCGTACGTAATAAGGCAAATAGATTACTGGGATTTATATCAAGAAGTGTTAGCAACAGAAGTCCAGAGGTTATATTACAGCTTTATACATCATTAGTAAGGCCTCACCTAGATTACGCAGCTCAGTTCTGGTCTCCATATTACAGAATAGACATAAATTCGTTAGAAAACATTCAGCGTAGAATGACTAAATTAATACATAGCATTAGAAATCTTCCTTACGAAGAAAGATTGAAGACCCTAAAATTACATTCACTTGTAAGACGTAGAATGAGGGAGACATGATCGAGGTATACAAGTGGAAAATGGGTATTAACAAAGGGAATATAAATAAGGTCTTGAGGATATCTCTCCAGAGAGAACCCGCAATAATGGATTCAAGTTAGATAAGTTTAGATTTAGAAAGGATATAGGAAAGTATTGGTTTGGAAATAGGGTAGTTGATGAGTGGAACAGTCTGCCTAGTAGGGTTATTGAAGCTAGGACCTTGGGTAGTTTCAAATTTAGGTTGGATAAATTCATGAGTGAGAGGGGTTGGATTTGAGTGGGACTCGCGCATGAGTGGGTAAAATTGTCAAAGCTTATTTCTTGGGTAGCATTGAAAATTGGGTTGAGCAAATATTCTGTTAGTGGGACGGATTGTGAAGGACCTGCCTAGTATGGGCCAACAGGCCTGCTGCAGTGTTCCTCCTTTCTTATGTTTCTTATGTTTCTTATGTTTCACTGTGTGGGCGAAACGTTGTCAATAAAGGATCACATTATACTGGAAATGAATGGTATAAAATACCGACACAATGGAAAAATAAACACATAAGCAGTATAATGTGATCCTTTATTGACAACGTTTCGCCCACGCAGTGGGCTTTAATCAGTAGATCTGTCTGTGACTCGATAAAGCCCACTGCGTGGGCGAAACGTTGTCAATAAAGGATCACATTATACTGCTTATGTGTTTATTTTTCCATTGTGTCGGTATTTTATACCATTTATTTCCATTGAATCCATTATTGCGGGTTCTCTCTTGGAGAGATATCCTCAAGACCTTATTTATATCCCCTTTGTTAATACCCATTTTCCACTTGTATACCTCGATCATGTCTCCCCTCATTCTACGTCTTACAAGTGAATGTAATTTTAGGGTCTTCAATCTTTCTTCATACGGAAGATTTCTAATGCTATGTATTAATTTAGTCATTCTACGCTGAATGTTTTCTAAAAATTAATATCCATTCTGTAAAATGGAGACCAGAACTGAGCTGCGTAATCTAGGTGAGGCCTTACTAATGATGTATAAAGCTGTAATATAACCTCTGGACTTCTGTTGCTAACACTTCTTGATATAAATACCAGTAATCTATTTGCCTTATTACGTACGCTTAGGCATTGCTGTCTTGGTTTAAAGTTGCTGCTTACCATCACCCCCAAGTCCTTTTCGCCATCTGTATGGCTAAGTTCTACGTTATTTAACTTATAAGTGCTTGGGTTATTGACACTCCCGAGCTTCAGAACCTTGCATTTATCTACATTGAACTGCATCTGCCACTTTTCTGACCAGGAATTGAGTTTGTCTAAATCCTCCTGAAGTTCAGTGACATCTACGTTAGAATCAATTATCCTACCTATCTTCGTGTCATCGGCGAATTTGCTCATATCACTAGTAATTCCCTCATCAAGGTCATCGATATATATTATAAACAACAACAGGCCTAAGACTGATCCCTGTGGAACACCACTTGTTGCAGATCCCCACTCGGATTTAACCCCATTTATGCACACTCTGCTTCCTATTGGTGAGCCATGACTCGATCCATGACAGCACTTTTCCCCCAATGCCATGAGCTGCCACTTTCTTTAACAGTCTCTGGTGCGGTACTCTATCAAAAGCCTTACTAAAATCTAAATAAACAATACCAAATTTTTTATCATGATCAACAGCCTCAAAAGCTTTACTAAAGAAGGTTAATAAATTAGATAGGCAGGAACGCCCCCTCGTGAATCCATGCTGAGTATCATTAATCGAATTATGCTTATCAAGATGACTTCTTATAATATCAGCTATAACTGAGGTCAGGCTTATTGGGCGGTAATTTGACGGTAGTGACTTGTCCCCTGCTTTAAAAATAGGAATTACATTAGCCATCTTCCACATATCAGACACTACACCTGTTTGAAGAGATAAATTAAAAATGTTAGATATTGGTTCACAGAGTTCCATTTTGCATTCCTTAAGAACCCTTGCAAAAAGCTCATCAGGGCCCGGCGATTTATTTTGTTTCAGACGGTCTACTTGTTTCATAACCATTTCGCTAGTACTAAATAATAAACAGAAAAACACAGGGGCCCTCTTGGATAATTTACCTAAGATAAAATGAAAATGGGAGGAAAAAATTGCTGTATGAAAAAGGAGCCATGGAACTCAAGCTGTGACTCCCGCTCTGAGCTGCAAAAATAACAGTATTCAAAATGCCCTTATTACAGCAGATGACTATGAAATAGAGACCCACTGGAAAAAGTACACGTAGCCCTAACATCACCTGGCACACCCTCCACCACTAAAACTAATTCAGCTAAAAACTCTTAATATTATAGACTCCATTACAGACCCGGTTACAGACTACCAAAGTCATTATTACAGATTTAATAGCGCAAGAGTCTGCTTCTGGAGAGTGTTGGTACAGTTCTAGTAATTCTGGTATGGTTGCTGAAGATAGTCACTGGAGTTCTAAGAACTGCACCAATTGTGAACCCAGCCTCCAGAAATTCCAGCCAGCTGAAAGAAGAATTGTGCAAATTCTATGCTTGGCGAATCTATATGCATGGGATATCTGAGAAAACGAAAGGATGCCATGCATCCTTGTTCTCTCTAGGGTGAAATGCTGCTGTACAGTAACAGCCCGATTCAGGCAGGAAAGTGCAGATCTAGAGAATGTACAAAGAATATTCACTGCACTTATTAATTCAGCCAAGCACCTTAATTACTGGGAACGTTTAAAGTCCCTGGACCTGTACTCCCCAGAATGCAGGCGAGAAAGATACATCATAATCTACACCCGGAAAATCCTAGAAGGATTGGTCCCAAATCTTCACACAAAAATCACCCCCTACGAAAGCAAAGCACTCGGCAGACGGTGCAAGAATCCTCCAATGAAAAGTAGGGGCGCCATGAGTACACTGAGAAAAAACAATAAGTTTCAGGGACCCAAGACTGCTCAACAGCCTCCCATCATACATAAAGAGGATTATCATTAGACCCCTGGCTGTCTTCAAGAGGGAGCTGGACACATACCTAAAGTACCCGATCAGCCGGGCTGTGGTTCGTACGATGTATTTCTTGCGGCTAGCAATAACAGCCTGGTTGATTAGGCCCTGATTCACTGGGAGGCTTGGTCGAGGACTGAGCCGAGGGGTAGTAGACCCCCGGAACAACCTCCAGGTAGGAATAAAGTGAAACACACTATATATAATTCAGGCGAAGAGACAGTGGAGGCGAGCACCGCACATAGTTGCTAAATAAGGTACGATCGAGCCATGAAGGCGAAGAATGGTAAAATCTGTCAATAGTAGTTAAAAGGCTGACCAAGAACGGTGAATAAGTCCCTACAAACATCATGCACAGTTTGAACAGTAGAAATGATCAGGGCAAAGGCCATGACACGACCCATATAAACACAACTGTGAGTACTGAACACACACACACCCGCATCTCTCTTGATGGTCAGTCTTCTTGGATACTCTTACACTGGCCCGTCTCTTCTCACCCTTGTACACCACACTGCTACCTGCCACATGACACAACCTGTGACACAACACACAAGACACAACACGACACACGTCACAACACACGACATGACACAAGCTGCGACACAACACAAACTGTAGCTACAAACACACAAGAACCAACCACACATACAATATGAGTATACCTTCACCTGTGATATACCTTTGGTATGTTCCAGTAATTTTTTTACTCCCAGAGCCCGGCCTCGGGCCAGGTTCGTCTGGTGCTTGCCTGGTCAACCAGGCTGTTGCTGCTGCGGCCCCCTGGCCCACGTATCCATCACAGCCTGGTTGATCTGGCACCTGGAAAGAATACTTGTCAGTTTCCTCTGGATGGCTTCTATACTTTTTCCAGCAGCGTTTCTGATATCTTCTGGTAAGATGTTGAATAATCTGGGGCCACGAAAGCTGATACAGTGTTCCCTTATTGTGCCCACCGCACCCCTGCTTTTCACTGGGTTTATTTCGCACTTCCTCCCATAACTCTCATTCTAGTATATTGTTATGACAGTGTGCAGATTTGCTTTCCAGGTATTTAACGTGTATCTTTTTCTCCTCCATTCCAGTGAGTACATATTTAAAACTTTAAGGCATTCACTGTAATTTAAATGGTTTGGCTCTATATGGGCCGTAAATGATCTCTGTATCTGTTCCATCTCTGATATTTGTCCTGCCCTGAACGGGGCCGTCAACACCGAGCAATATTCCAAACGAGAGAACACAAGCGGTTTCAAAAACATTACCATTAGCACTATTTCCCTTGTTTTGAAAGTTCTTATTATCTATTCCGCCATCCTCTTGGCTGTCGTGACCTTGGTCTTATTGTGTTCTTTGAAAGAAAGGTCAGCCGACATAATTGCTCCCAGGTCTTTCATACGTTCCTTTCGTTCTATTTGATGATCCTCTTGAGTTTTGTATTTAATGTCCCTTCTGAGTTCTTCATTCTTTTCATATCTAAGCAGTTGGAACTTATTACAACTGAATGTCACGTTGTTCTCCACTGCCCGCTGGAAAACCCTGCTTATATCTATCTGCGATTTTTCAGTGTCTTCTACTGAGGTGACTTGTCATGCTTAGTGTCATCTGCAAATGATGATACAAAATTGTGACGGGTGTTTTTATGTACGTCTGCTACGAGGATAAGAAACAGCGGAGGTGCCAGGACAGTGCCTTGGGGTACTGAGCTTTTTACCTCGCTGATGCTGGATTTTGCTCTGTTTACCACTACTCTTTGTGTTCTGTGTTAGAAACCTGAAGGTCTATCTGCCTACCTTCCCCGTAATGCCTATGGCCCTCATTTCGTGTGCAATGACCTCATGATCGCATATGTCAAACACTTTTGTAAAATTTGCGTTTTTGCTTTCTTCCAACGCCTCCATAATTCTGTCATAGTGGCTCAGCATTTGTGACAGGCATGATCGTCCTGCTCTAAAACTGTGCTGCTTTGGGTTATGCAGAATGTGTTGCTCCATAAAGTTTGTAATTTGGCGTCTCATCACTCTTTCGAGACTACAATGATTTGGGGTGACATTACCAAGAGCAACTTTTGTCAATACAATGAAAAAATTACTGAAGCTCCAACAAAATCATGAGCAGAGAAACAACATTAACCAAAGAAATAGGAAAAGGAAACGTCGATATATATATATATATATATATATATATATATATATATATATATATATATATTTCCAAACACCTTACAATAAAAATCTCCAAGTCAAAAGCAATTCAAGACAGCCCTGAGAACAGTCAACATGGTGTCTGCAGCTTGAGGTGTTGGCAGCCATGGAGCACAGGAAGGGCGGCTGCACATATTTACATCTTTTTATAAGGTCCTCATTGTTCTCCTCGCTTACTACTTGCTACAGAGGGACACCAAGGAATGTCTATTTCCTCCTCTTTTTTTATTGACATCACTGGATACACGAGGGAGGAACTTGATAAGTTTCTCAAATTATTTCCTGATCAGCCGAGGTGTGGTACATACACTATACACTGGATAGCATGCGGCTGGCACCAATAGTCTGGTTATCATGCCAGCACCCGGAAGGCCTAGTCTGAGACCAGGCCAAAGATAAGATAATCTCCGAAATCGGTTCCAAGTGGACGGCATTGTGCGGATACCTGTTACAGAACACTCGATAGTTTCAGGTCTGCTGGAGTGTCTTACATATTTGCAATGAATTTCTTTCCTGGATGCGACCCATGACAGTCGACTAAGAGTCACGAAACTATTTACTGCTATGTGAACAGAGGTAGCAGATGTAAGGAAACTTATATCTTCCTCTACAACGGAAATCGAATTTGGGACTTTTCAGCTGAGAGGCCAAACGCTCTGACCACTGAGCAACGGGCCGCCTCTGGGAAATTAGTCGGGTGAGTGGATGAGTGCTTAATGGAACATGTATATAAAAGTAGTGGGAGAAGTGGCTTACAGTGCCGAGTCACGTACACTGCTCTTTGAACAGGTTAAGTAAGGTAAGGTTTATCAGGAAACAAGTGTTTCCTGACGGTGGTCTTAGTCATATAATGACCGAGACCTTCCGCTGGCTTACCGGTCCACCCCTTTAAAAATTATGGTCATATAACCATTTTTGCTCACCTGTCTACTCTCAGTATATATGATTTGTACTTTATTTCGCCTAGTAGTATAGTGATCTAGTAGTAAAGTGAGCTAGTAGTATAGTGAGCTAGTAGTATAGTGAGCTAGTAGTAGAGTAGTGAGCTAGTAGTAGTGAGCTAGTAGTAGAGTAGTGAGCTAGTAGTAGAGTAGTGAGCTAGTAGTAGTGAGCTAGTAGTAGAGTAGTGAGCTAGTAGTAGAGTAGTGAGCTAGTAGTAGAGTAGTGAGCTAGTAGTAGTGAGCTAGTAGTAGAGTAGTGAGCTAGTAGTAGTGAGCTAGTAGTAGAGTAGTGAACTAGTAGTAGTGAGCTAGTAGTAGTGAGCTAGTAGAATAGTGAGCTAGTAGTAGTGAGCTAGTAGAAGAATAGTGAGCTAGTAGTGAGCTAGTAGTAGTGAGCTAGTAGTAGTGAGCTAGTAGAATAGTGAGCTAGTAGTAGTGAGCTAGTAGAAGAGTAGTGAGCTAGTAGTAGTGAGCTAGTAGAAGAGTAGTGAGCTAGTAGTAGTGAGCTAGTAGAATAGTGAGCTAGTAGTAGTGAGCTAGTAGTAGAGTAGTGAGCTAGTAGTAGTGAGCTAGTAGTAGAGTAGTGAGTTAGTAGTAGTGAGCTAGTAGAAGAGTAGTGAGCTAGTAGTAGTGAGCTAGTAGAAGAGTAGTGAGCTAGTAGTAGAGTAGTGAGCTAGTAGTAGTGAGCTAGTAGTAGAGTAGTGAGCTAGTAGTAGAGTAGTGAGCTAGTAGTAGTAAGCTAGTAGTAGAGTAGTGAGCTAGTAGTAGTAAGCTAGTAGTAGAGTAGTGAGCTAGTAGTAGTGAGCTAGTAGTATAGTGAGCTAGTAGTAGAGTAGTGAGCTAGTAGTAGTGAGCTAGTAGTAGTGAGCTAGTAGAAGAGTAGTGAGCTAGTAGTAGTGAGCTAGTAGTAGAGTAGTGAGCTAGTAGTAGAGTAGTGAGCTAGTAGTAGAGTAGTGAGCTAGTAGTAGTGAGCTAGTAGTATAGTGAGCTAGTAGTAGTGAGCTAGTACATTCACTGACCCCACATACCTTAATAAACAAGATGGACATATACACATGCATCACACTTTAATTCTTCTCACTCTAAACACAAATTAACTTACAGCTAACTGACTATAAGGAAATACAGGAGCGACTTACACGTTGGTATCCCCACCATGTTAGAGGCTGAACTCTGGTCTGTATCCCACCCAGAGGAGCAACTCGTAAGTCATACTTGACCTGCACCTTCCTATCTTCCTTGTTAGTTAAGTTTACTTTGATAGTTTTATGCACCCCATTAACATCCTGTGGGTGGTAGTCACCCCATACTCGTCTAGTGGGTGGAAGTCACCCCATACCCATCCTGTGGGTGGTAGTCACCCCATACCCGTCCTGTGGGTGGTAGTCACCCCATACCCGTCCTGAGGGTGGTAGTCACCCCACACCCGTTCTGTGGGTGGTAATCACCCCATACCCGTCCTGTGGGTGGTAGTCACCCCATACGCGTCCTGTGGGTGGTAATTACCCCATACCCGTCCTGAGGGTGGTAGTCACCCCATACCCGTCCTGAGGGTGGTAGTCACCCCATACCCGTCCTGAGGGTGGTAGTCACCCCATACCCGTCCTGAGGGTGGTAGTCACCCCAAACCCGTCCTGAGGGTGGTAGTCACACCATACCCGTCCTGTGGGTGGTAATCACCCCATACCCGTCCTGAGGGTGGTAGTCACCCCATACCCGTCCTGAGGGTAGTAGTCACCCTATACCCGTCCTGAGGGTGGTAGTCACCCCATACCCGTCCTGAGGGTGGTAGTCACCCCATACCCGTCCTGAGGGTGGTAGTCACCCCATACCCGTCCTGAGGGTGGTAGTCACCCCATACCCGTCCTGTGGGTGGTAGTCACCCCATACCCGTCCTGAGGGTGGTAGTCACCCCATACCCGTCCTGAGGGTGGTAGTCACCCCATACCCGTCCTGAGGGTGGTAGTCACCCAATACCCGTCCTGAGGGTGGTAGTCACCCCATACCCGTCCTGAGTGTGGTAGTCACCCCATACCCGTCCTGAGGGTGGTAGTCACCCCATACCCGTCCTGTGGGTGGTAATCACCCCATACCCGTCCTGAGAGTGGTAGTCACCCCATCCCCGTCCTGAGGGTGGTAGTCACCCCATACCCGTCCTGTGGGTGGTAGTCACCCCATATCCGTCCTGTGGGTGGTAGTCACCCCATACCCGTCCTGTGGGTGGTAATTACCCCATACCCGTCCTGAGGGTGGTAGTCACCCCATACCCGTCCTGAGGGTAGTAGTCACCCCATACCCGTCCTGAGGGTGGTAGTCACCCCATACCCGTCCTGAGGGTGGTAGTCACCCCATACCCGTCCTGAGGGTGGTAGTCACCCCATACCCGTCCTGAGGGTGGTAGTCACCCCATACCCGTCCTGAGGGTGGTAGTCACCCCATACCGTCCTGAGGGTGGTAGTCACCCCATACCCGTCCTGAGGGTGGTAGTCACCCCATACCCGTCCTGAGGGTGGTAGTCACCCCATACCCGTCCTGAGGGTGGTAGTCACCCCATACCCGTCCTGAGAGTGGTAGTCACCCCATACCCGTCCTGAGGGTGGTAGTCACCCCATACCCGTCCTGTGGGTGGTAGTCACCCCATACCCGTCCTGTGGGTGGTAGTCACCCCATACCCGTCCTGTGGGTGGTAGTCACCCCATACCCGTCCTGAGGGTGGTAGTCACCCCATACCCGTCCTGTGGGTGGTATTTACATCATAGTCTTGGGAAGAGTGATGAATTACAAACTTCACGAAGCAACACAATATCACAGATCTAGAGAATGAACAGAGAACCTTCACTGCACATACAAGTTCAGTCAAGCACTTTAATTACTGGGACCGTTTGGAGTCACTGCAGCGCAGGCGAGATCAATGCGTCAAAATCTACCCCTGGAAAATCCTAAAGGGACTGGTCCCAAATCTGCACACAGAAATCACTCCCTGCGAAACCAAAAGACTGAGCAAACTATGCAACATACCTACAATGAAAAGCAAGGGTGCCATGGATACACTAGGAGAAAACACAATAAGTGTCCGGGGCCCAAGACTGTTCAACAGCCTCCCACAAGTCATAAGGGGAATTACCAATACACCCCCTGGTTGTCTTCAAGAGAACTGTTGATACCTAAAGTCAGTACCCGATCAGCCGGGCTGTGGTTCATACGTTGGACTACGTGCGGCCAACAGTAACAGCCTGGTTGATCAGGCCCTCATCAACCGGGAGGCCTGGTCAAGGACTGGGCCGCCGGGGCGTTGATCCCTGGAACACCCTCCAGGTGTTTCGGGGATCAAATTGGTGGTTTGGGTTACCAAACCACCACGGTTTTCGAACTGGACGGTCATGCGAGTCACAACTGCTGAACTACTATGACTGAATTACGGTGGCGTTGCAAGAAAACTAAAACGCAGATGTGATATTCACAGATTTTGCAAAGGTGTTTGACAAATGTAATCATGGGGCGAGTGCACATAAAATGAGGACCACAGGCATAAAGGGAAAGGAAGGTAGATGGATTTTCAAATTTTTGACAGATAGAACACTAGTAGTAGTCAACAGATCAAAATCCAACATTAGAGAGGCATAAAACTCAGTACCCCGAGGCACTGTCCTGGCACTTCTACTGCTTCTTATCCTCATAGCAGACAGATAAAAATACCCGTCACAGTTCTGTATCATATGCGGATGACACCAAAATAAGCATGATAATCACCTCGGTAGAAGACACTAAAAAACTGACGGAAGATATAAGCAGGATTTTCCAGTGGGCAGTGGAGAACATGACGGTCAATGATAAGTTAGAGCTACTTAGAAATAGAAAGAATTTAGAACTGAAAAGGGACACTATATATAAATCTCAAGAGGATCATCAGATAGAACGAAAGGAACACGTGAAAGACTTTGGAGTAATTATGTCGTCCGTTGTTTTCTTTCATAGAACACAATAAGGAAAATATCACAACAGCCAGGAAGATGATGGGATGGTTAATGAGAAATTTCAAAACAAGGAAAATAGTGCCAATGGCAGGGAAGATATCAGAGCTGGAGCAGAGATCATCTACAGCCCGCACAGCCAATGAAGCATTTAAATTACTGGCAATGCCTCAAAGTCCTAAATATTCAGTGGAGCGGAGCTGAGATACATGATAATATATAAACCATACCACGGGTGGGGTTAGAACCTGAGATCAGAGAGTCATAAAACTCCAGACCGACGCGTTAGCGTCGTGTCATTACGATTTCGTGAGTCATGATAATATATACCTGGAAAGTACTTGAGGGCCTTGTCCCAAATCTGTACATTGCCATAACAACATACTCGAGTGAGATGGATGAGAGGAAGTGAAAAATAAATCTAGTGAAAAGCAGGCATGCCGTGGGCACAATAAGAGAACACTGTATCAACATGCGTGGCCTCTGTCTCCTCAAAATCTTACCAGAAGATATCAGAAACACTGCTGGGACAAGTGAAGAAATCTTTAAGAGGAAATTGGACAAGTACCTCCATTAATTGCCAGATCAACCAGGCTGTGATGGATATGTGGGCCAGCGGGCCGCCAGCAGCAACAGCGTGGTTAACTAGATAAGCACCAGACGAGCCTGACCCAAGGCAGGGCCTTGGGTGAAGAAACTCATCAAAGGTATACCCGTCGTGTGGGCGGCAGCCAAAAAGATTTCAGAAACACACAAGACATCCAAGGAGTGGGTCCCCAACTTTTTTTTCTAAGCAAGTTACAGTGGTAATAAACCATTTACTAATATATTAAATTGTGAACAACAAAAACGAGTTTACAGAAAAATTAATTGGGTCACAAAAGCAGTACAAGTGTATAGCAGGATATAACTGAAGTTAGAGTGGTTATTGTATAATTATGTCTCATGCGATATTGTTCTATCGTACATAAAATATTTATCATCATGGTAAACCGCCTCAAATGCCTTAATGGAAAAGGTTATTAAATTCGCTAGGCTCATATGAACCCCCGTTGCAAAATCATGCTGAGAATCATTGATCAAATTATATCTCTCACGATGGCTTCAGATTACCTCTGCAAGTATTGATTCTATAAGTTTTCCCACAAATGAGGTTAAGCTGACTGGTCTGTAATTTAAAGTTAAAAAAATCTATATATTAAACATGTCTAATTCATCGGAATTAGGCATCAAAATTAGACATGTGCAACATGTCTAATTCTGATGAAGCTTCGATTGTGATCTAATAAGGTTTTTGTGGGAAAACATAAGAGGTAATTTTCTAAGACTCAGGAAGTGTCGGCGTTACCTTGACCTAGGTCATACATCTCATTCATTCGGAGGTCAGTTCAAGTTTTTATGATATATTTAGAGGAGTGTTTATCTAGGAAAAAAGTCTGAAGATATTCCGTGCAAGGATCTGCCTGACCATATTAACAACGAGAGACTCTTTTTTCACCGACAAGATGTGTGATACTTGAAGTATCAAGTTCCTTCAGCATGTTTATTACCTTGGTAGTACGTGGGACATTGCAGGTTGATCCTCATCACTTGGTTCTGCAAGTTTTCAAACCCTTCAAGCTTTCCGTCCAATACAAGATCAAACAGGGGTGCGACAGGCAACCAGTGATCTAATGCTGGGGGAAATATAATTTCCATTCTTCACTTTAGCACTATACCCCACCACAGCTTTAGGTGCTCCCAACCTCTCACTGCATTGGTGACAAAATCTGGTTAAATCCCGGATGCCTGCATCTGGTCACATATTCGAGCCGAGACCCACCATGCAGCAAGATCCTGCGGAGTGAGCTTCCCTGTCGGGGTGTTCGAGTGTTCCCTGTCGGGGTGTTCGAGTGTTCCCTGTCGGGGTGTTCCCTGTCGGGGTGTTCGAGTGTTCCCTGTCGGGGTGTTCCCTGTCGGGGTGTCCGAGTGTTCCCTGTCGGTAATATCAACCCCAGAATAGGGATGTATCGGATATCCGAATCCGCATCCGAGGAACATCCGCACAATTTCTTGTATCTGCATCCGCAAAATAAGTGAGACATCCGTATACACATCCGCATCCGCGGATATCTAAATTTTCACATCCGATACATCTCTACCCCAGACCCTACTGACAAACCTAATTACCTTACCTGTATTACCTTTGATGAGTTCTGAGAGTCTTTCTACTCTCGGAGCCCGGCCATGAGCCAGGCTCGTGTGGTGCTTGCCTGATCAACCAGGCTGTTGCTGCTCGTGGCCCGATGCCCCACATATTCATCACAGCCTGGTTGATCTGGCACCTGGTGAAGATACTTGTCGTTTCCCCTTGTCCCAGCAGTGTTTCTGATGATTTGGGAGATGAATTTACTTGTGCGAATCAATATATCATCACAGACCAACCATAAAATGACTAGACTGCCTTATTATGCTATTTAGTGAAACATTGGTCTAAATACTGAATATGGCGGGAGTGAGGACACATCCCTGTGGGGGAGGTGTTACTTTAAAGCCTTTAGTTAAACTTCTATGTCCCGGAACAACACACAAGTATCTCTGTTAGACACAAGTCATGTAACAATATCAAGTACAACTTTCAGGTCAAGGAAAATACTGAAATAACTGATGATGTGAAGGGTGAGGAAGGTGGTTACGCAACGGTGAACACTCCTTCCACGGTGAACACTCCCTCCACGGTGAACACTCCTTCCACGGTGAACACTCCTTCCACGGTGAACAATCCTTCCACGGAGAACAATCCTTCCACGGTGAACAATCCTTCCACGGAGAACAATCCTTCCACGGTGAACAATCCTTCCACGGTGAACAATCCTTCCACGGTGAACAATCCTTTCACGGTGAACAATCCTTCCACGGTGAACAATCCTTCCACGGTGAACAATCCTTCCACGGAGAACAATCCTTACACGGTGAACAATCCTTCCACGGTGAACAATCCTTCCACGGTGAACAATCCTTCCACGGTGAACAATCCTTCCACGGAGAACAATCCTTACACGGTGAACAATCCTTCCACGGTGAACAATCCTTCCACGCATGGAACCACGTAGCCAGGGAGATATCTCACTTGGTGTTTACCTGGAGTTTACCTGGAGAGAATTCCAGGGGTCAACGCCCCTGCGGCCCGGTCTGTGACCAGGCCTCATGTTGGACAAGAGCCTGATCAACCAGGCTGTTACTGCTGGCCGCACGCAGTCCAACTTACGAATCACAGCCTGGCTGGTCAGGCACCGACTTTAGGTGCCTGTCCAGTGCCTGCTTGAAGACAGCCAGGGGGTTGTTGGTGTGTCCAAGTTTTTTTTTTTTTTTAGAATTTGCTGCTGAAGCGGCTAGTTTATTTTGTACCAAATATCCATCCAGTGGACAGTTACCTGGCGTGGCTTCCGAAGGTGAGTGTGGATGCGGGTCGGTCCCCAAGCCAGTGTAAACGCACATGGATACACAAAAGGAGTTGGAACTAAGCACCAGTAAGATTAACAAGAGTACATCTGGATATACAGCTATACTTTGTCTTAAATGACGCATGCAAATTTAAGATACCTGCTTAATATGTCCGGTATCTACTTTTATTGAATATAGAGCGAAGAAAACCGTCTCCGGCAACTGCAGGTTGAGCGCGAGAACTGTATTGTAACACTGACTTCTTGAGGTGAGTGTTCTTGGCAACACCATGAGCGGTGACCTAGAGTGAGTGCTAACTCACGTCTTGGAACAACTGCTACAACACGCTGCTCACCGACTCTCTTGTCTACTCTGCTGTTTCTTCATCCTTTTATGGTCACGAATTGGTTAGGCTTCAGCGGCTGTGTTGCTCACTCCACTATCTCAACACACTAATAAGTGAGATAGTTTAAAACCAATATATATATATATGAGAGAGAGCGAGCGAGAGAGGCCTCCTGGAGGATCAAGACCTGATCAACCAGGTTGTTACTGCTGGCCTCACGCAGTCCTATGTACGATCACAGCTTGGCTGTGGATCGTACATAGGACTAATGTGAGGAACTTAGGTAGTTTCCTGTCGAAGACCGCCAGTGGTTTGTTGGTAATTCCCCTTATGCGCGGAGGGAACTTATGTAACTCATCGAGTTAATAAATGACACATGTGCAACACTTACGTATCTTCATTATGGAAACGTTTCGCCCCACAATGGCTTAATCAGTCCATTACAAAGAAGAATGGTGAAGATCAGAAGGCGATTGGCGAATTTTGACCAGACGTTTGGTAAGATGGGGAACCAAGGTTGATAGGTAAGGATGGAATGTGGGAAAAGGGTAGGTGGGAGATGGGGAGAGGGGATAATAAATGTAAGTGGCCTAACCACTTTGGTGCATTTAAATAAAGGTGTGTGTGTGTGTAGCGTTATTCATGAAAATCACAGGATGGGGTATACCACACTACCCGTCAGCGGCACACAAAAGTTCAGAGGGAGTTTGAGGTAATCAGTCCCTCAGGCTAGTGTCAATGTAATAAGAATACAGCATATGCATGAATGGGTTTATGTACTGCAGACAGGTGAGGTGAAGCAGTTGTATGCGGTATTGTTACAAAATGACACGATATCTATTAGTAATAGACATCTCCAGTGAACACTACAAAGGATAGCCCTTCTAGCATCCCACCTGTTACTGGGCTTTTGCAACAAAGTCAGTATCCTGGTCCAGTTATCCGATATATTCAATAAGCTCCAGGAGGATTACAACTGGTAGGATACTAACCAAAACATAAAATTTAATATGTTTATTAACAAAGTTAGTGTCTAGGGTTTCAAAGTAAATAAATGTACATATGATCAGGATGTTCATTAAGTAATGCATTAGGAGGTTAATTAGGAGGTTAGCTCCTACACTGCTCTCATATAACATAAGGCTGTGCTGAGGGCACATATATCCAAATGACTCAGAAGTACCATCAGGTACAATGTCAGTAATTACAATAATACAGATATATGCAAATAAGAATATATGTGTGTATGAGTGAGCTCCAGGTAACTCTAAGACTCGACTCAACCAGTGTCCAACTGAACTTCTCATATGCTAGCTTTTCTAACAAACTGACAATCAGAACAGCTTGATTGACCAGTAAAATGACCAATTCGCAGAACAGCAATATAACAGGCAACAGCAACACAGCGTCAGGAACCAGGAGATAGAAAATCGACCCTAACTGGGGACCATCAATAGATCCTCCAAAACAGTCACAAAACTCCCTTTCTACTGAAGCTAGGTTCAGCACAAACAATCCCAAACTGTGACGGTGCACAGATGCCTTATCGAATTAGGTCAGGAGCTGTAGCTAGAGACCTGAGTTATCTCAGAGTGTCAATGTGACACAACCCAGAAAAATGTCGAAAATCACTGTCCAGTCTATCCTCTCTGAACAGAGTTACACAGAGTCCTGAGAAGTATGTTTCGTCTCACCACCGAATACATACTCTACCTAAACAGAGTCTAAATGGCGAAAAAACAAGTAGAGATAGGAGCGAGGTGTTGACACAATGATGTCCAGCTGCGTAGTGCTCTCGAGGAAGGAGCAGCAGCCACCCACCTCAGGTGGAATCACGTGACTCCCTCCCAGCAACTAGACGCCGGCAGTATAATAAGCCTAGTGTCCTAATCGGTAATTTGCCAACTCCAAGGCAACTACAAACATGAGTACAATATATAATGTTACATCCTACTCAAATAAAAGCTAAGTCAAATATAAGTCCAATAATAATATAAAGCTCGATATTAACGATTTAGCTATTATCGAGAACATCAGCAATATAAAATTATAGAAAATGGAAAATATACATCAATCACGTATAAACAGATATATACATCAGGGCCCATTCTGGGGACGCAATAGGTATCACCTTGGACAAATCCATAGGTGGAAGTAGGTTATGCCCATAGGTTTAGGCAAGCACAGAATTCCCTGAATCATTTTGCACCCTTTGACAAATCTCTTGTTATATGAAGTGATTTCAGTGTGCAGGTTAGGGAGAAGTCCCTCCAAGATTTTCCAGGTGTGAATTATTGCATACTCATATCGCTTACATTCCAAAGAACACAGCTTAAGGAACTTCAAGAGCTCCCAATAGTTCAGATGTTTAAGTGAATAAGGGCAGTGAAAGTTCTCTGTACGTTTCCCTCTCACATGGAACTTTCTCTCCATCGAATGATTGAGTTTTGCCCTGAACTCCATAAGTCATTATTTCCTCCATTCGTTCATAGCAGAGCAATTGCAACTTTTTCTTGTTAAGCATCGTAGTGTTGTCTGCGGCCCACTGGAAAACTTTGATTTACATCCGCGTGAAGATTAGCTGTCTTCGACGGATGCCTCTCTTATATTCTGGTGCCATCAGCAAAGGATACTATGGCACCAGAATCTTTATGAGAGTGGCGTCCGTCGAAGACATAGCGAATCTTCCGGTGAACGTAAATCCGAAACTATAACGATGTATTTTTTTACTATGTAATCTTGAGCAATTTGCCTCACTAAAACACACACACACACACACATACACACACAGTGAAGAGGACAGTTCTCTGTTGACAACAGAGAATCAATAGAAACTGAGGGAGGTATTCAAATTAGGAACAAGAAATGATGACAGATTAAAAGGAAAGGGACAGATCAACCCACACTACAGTGCTAGTCACGGTATTATGCCGCCCCTACCCCCCACACGTACCAAAACACAAACACAAACCATGAAAGATTATAATATATATATCTCCACACTTACTGAGGTTTTAATACTTGGTGCTACGTCCTTTACGCTTAATCACGTCCCTCAGCTGTGTAGGACTCGCACAAATTATTGAGGGTTTGGGGAGGTATATTATTCCATGCCTCATGTAGAGCAGCCTCCAGCCGTGGGATGGAACTGATATCCTTGCCCAGTAAACTTCATTTCACTATTGACCAGAGGTTCTCAATAGCGTTTAGGTCTGGGGAACTGCCTGGCCAGTCATTAAAGAACCTCACTTCACGGTCCTTAAGCCACTGAACTACAGATTTGGTGGTATGACACAGTGCACCGTCCTGCATAAAAACTGTAGCCCCACACTTGTCAAACGCCTCAGGTAAATTGTCATACAATAACTCTAGGTAATTATACTGGTTTTTGGGAAGCACAATGAGTTCACCAACACTCTGAGCACTGAAACACCCTCAAACCATGAGCGAGTCTGGGTGTTTTGTGGTCCCACAGGTGTAGCGTGGGTCTAGCCGGTCACTACACATGTCCGCCACGGTTACAGGTGACGGTGAAAGTTGCTTCATCACTCCAAAGTACTTCAGACCACTCTTGAGGATTCTAGTGAAGATATTTCTTTGCATAATCCAGCCTACGTTTCTTCTGTGGCTTGAAGAGGATCGGTTTCTTAACCTGGTGGTGACTACTGTAGCCCAGTTCTGACACGTCTGTTAACAGTTCTTACAGACACCTCTGAGAAAAGATGTGGGTTATTTTCTTCCAGTTCTCTCTAACTGCTTCTTTAACACAGTTAAGGTGCGAACAGATGTCTCCTTCGAGGGGCCAGGCCGAGGTTTGGCAGACGGTAACTCGACACCGCCACCAGCCTTGAAACACTGCACCCAGTTCCTCATTGAATGCTCACACACACCAACATTCTCCACTCTTTCGTTTGGTGCCCAGCTTTGAAGCCCTATGATTTGAGCTATAGTTTCAGGTGTTACTGACTTCCTTTTACCCATAATCAAACATGTATAGCCCCCCAAAACCAAAGGGAACACTGGACAAAAGATGGGGCGAATGAGAAACAAAAGTGCAACACTTCCTCTCACCACGGCAGCCACGTGAGTACTGAAGAGTCACTGTGGAGTGTGGCGGCAGGCCGTGACGTCATGCTAATGGCTGCTACCCGGCATACTGCACTGACGAAAAAAGACTCCCCTGTATGGTAGGCCTTTGATTTTCATCACGGCATTATCACGGGGCGTCACCCGGCATAATGCCGTGACCAACACTGTATAAGGCAGCTCTACAAACAAAAAAGATGTAAAAGGAAATGAACACAAACCCACTTGAACTGACAAAATATATCCATGGGTATTAAGGAAAAAAGTGAAGTTACTGTGTAGGAAGAGTCCGAACAACTACCAGTACAGGTAACCTGTGAGTTACCTGTAGTCGCTTCCGAAGGTCACAGCCCCTGCAGCCCAGTCTCGGATCACGCTATTGGTACCTGCCGCTCGCAGTCTGATATATGCACCACAGCCCGGCTATTCAGGAATTGATTTGAGGAATTTGTAGAGTTTCGTCTTGAAGATAACCAGGATCCTATTGGTAATCCCCGTTATGCATGGAGGGTAATGAAAAGTCCAGGTCCCCTTACATTTATTGAGTCATATTCACCGGAAGTTTCTTGCACCGTCTGCCAAGCTTCTTGTGTTCATATGTAGTGATTTCGGTGTGCAAAGTTGGGACCAAACCCTCCCGAATCTTCCAGGTGTAGTCTACAGGATAAACTGAAGACTGCTGAAAAAGTCCCTTTATTTAAGAAGAGGGACGTACAGGAAACAGTGAAGAGCAAGGAGTCCGTCCAGTGGTAGAGATCATTATCAGGAGGGTATGGAAGTACCTGCACAGGTGAGGCTTCATCACTGACCATCATAAATGCAGAGATACATCAGCGTGTGTAAAGAACCTACCTGACGTTTACCTGAAGAAGGTTTTGGGGATCATCCTCCCACACTCCCAGATCATGCCTATTTGTTCACACCATGATCAGTGACACTGTTGGTATTTGCTGCATGCAGTTTGATGTAAGCACCAATTCGGTAGATCAGAAGTTTGTTACAGTACCTTATAAAGTTCTCTCTCGATCGAAAAAAAGTTGTAGGTTTGTTAGTGAGTCACTTTATTTTTTATTAGAAAACACTGAATGACACTCAATGTTTACAAGTAACCTCTCGGTGCACTTATTGTGCATTTCTTTTAAATGAGGATATTTTGCACAGTATTCCACACCTCCTCATTCCTTTGATATACATTTGATGATTTTCGATAGTCTTACTACTCTCGGAGCCCGGCCATGGGCCAGGCACGTTTCGTTTTTGCCTGTTCAATCAGACTGTTGCTGCTGGAGGCCCGCTGCCCCACATATCCATGACAGCCTGGTTCATAAAGAGCAATTTCAGTACGCATATTTGGAAGTCTTTCCAGCATCTCCTATGTGTATTTTTTTATATATATAATTATATATAATTTAAGAACAGTGAAATTTTCCTGAACATTTCTTCTATCAGCTATTAGTAAAAGTGAAAGGAAAAGTCCTGCCGTAAATCAACAAGTACCTGAAAATTAGAAGACAGAGTGACAGTACGGGAGGAAGTATCAGGTTGTACGAGGGAAGAAAAAGTGAAGCCTCTCAAGGACCATCACCAGGGTCACTACTGTTCCTCATAACCTTCTAGAAGAGATTGCGTTCTTTGTAGATGATGTAAAACTATTGAGAATAATGTGAATGACAGTGGAAGGAGACGTCCTCCAGGGAGATAGACCAGATGCAGGGGTAGTCATACTGGTGGATGCTGGAGTATAATTCGAATATATGTAAGGTCACCTAATTCTGAGGATAGACACCAGAGGTAGAGTAGAAACTAGGGATTACAAAAACTAAAGAAGAGGATATGAGGATACTGGGAACGGTTGAAGGCCCTTGATCTGTATTCTCTGGAGCGCAGGCGAGAGATATACATGATAATATACACTTGGAAAATCCTAGAGGAATTAGTATCAAACTTGCACACGAAAATCACTCCCTATGAAAACAAAAGACTCGGCAGGAGATGCAACATTCCCCCAATGAAAAGCAGGGGCGCCACTAGTACACTGAGAGAACACAATAAGTGTCCGGGACCCAAGACCGTTCAACTGCCTCCCAGCATACATAAGGGGGATTACCAATAGACCCATGGCTGTCTTCAAGAAGGCACTGGACAGGCACCTAAAGTCAGTACCTAATCAACCGGGCTGTGGTTCGTACGTCAGTTTGCGTGCGGCCAGCAGTAACAGCCTGGTTGATCAGACCCTGATGCACCACGAGGTCTGGTCTCAGACAGAGCCGTGGGAACGTTGACCCCCGAAACCCTCTCCAGGTAAATACCAAAGTGGAGCCCCACCCAAAGAAGCAAATTCAGAAGCTTGAAAAAGTTTAAATGTTTACAACTAGATTAGTCGTAGAGCTGAGATATGCAGTATGAGGAAATATAAAAGGAACTTATGTTGATCATTCCGGAAGAGGGAACACTGTTTACCCGTACTTATCTGTAGAGAGTTCAGATCATTACACTAGTGGCCCCATCTCAGCCATAGAAGATATCCAGGAATGGCTGGGGTGACGCAGAGGATCAGGAAGCAGGAGTACTACTGTCCTGTCACGTGAATGCGAAATTGAAGCCTCTTCTATATGGCCTGCACTCTGGCAGGAATGCTGACCCTTATCTGGTTAATAAGAGGCGGGGCCAGGAGTCGCGATTCAACTCCTACAACCACAAATAGGTAAACACACTTATTTTTTTCCCATTGATCTCTCTCTCGTGCAATACCCCCCCCCTCCCCATCCTTTCTGGAACATATTTCCGCACAGTCCTTTTCTTTTCCCGCACATGGGATGCTCAACTCCCTAATTACAAAAGGTCTACCTGCAATTACTCCTAAACAAGCAGGTGTAGAAGCCGGAAGTGAGAAGCATCAGGGCGGAACACAATACACTGAGCCAGAGTGAAGTGCTCCCTCCTTCCTGCCCCCTGCTCTGTCACCGCCCACCCTCTGAAGGAATCTCCCTCACACACCCACCACCACCACCCCTCGGAAGAGCGCTTCCCCTCCCATCCCTACCCCTTCCTCAGAGGGGCTCTTCCCCTCCCTCCAAGAACTTCTCCTCAGGAACAATAACAATGTTAAGAGTGGCAGACCATTCACAAAGAGTACGTGTGTGATGGTACTGTAGTGTCAGTGTTGTCACCCACCCAGCTTGTCTTCACCCACACCCAGCTTGTCTTCACCCACACCCAGCTTGTCTTCACCCACACCCAGCTTGCCTTCACACACACACCCACACACACACCCAGCTTGTCTTCACACACACACCCACACACACACCCAGCATGTCTTCACACACACACCCAGGTGGTCTTCACACACACACCCAGGTGGTCTTCACACACACACCCAGGTGGTCTTCACACACACACCCAGGTGGTCTTCACACACACCAGGTGGTCTTCACACACACACCCAGGTGGTCTTCACACACACACCCAGCTTCACACACACACCCAGCTTCACACACACCCAGCTTCACACACACCCAGCTTCACACACACACCCAGCTTCACACACACACCCAGGTGGTCTTCACACACACACCCAGGTGGTCTTCACACACACACCCAGGTGGTCTTCACACACACACCCAGGTGGTCTTCACACACACACCCAGGTGGTCTTCACACACACACCCAGGTGGTCTTCACACACACACCCAGGTGGTCTTCACACACACACCCAGGTGGTCTTCACACACACACCCAGGTGGTCTTCACCAGGTGGTCTTCACACACACCCAGGTGGTCTTCACACACACCAGGTGGTCTTCACACACACCCAGGTGGTCTTCACACACACACCCAGGTGGTCTTCACACACACACCCAGGTGGTCTTCACACACACACCCAGGTGGTCTTCACACACACACCCAGGTGGTCTTCACACACACACCCAGGTGGTCTTCACACACACACCCAGGTGGTCTTCACACACACCAGGTGGCTTCACACACACACCCAGGTGGTCTTCACACACACACCCAGGTGGTCTTCACACACACAACCAGGTGGTCTTCACACACACACCCAGGTGGTCTTCACACACACACCCAGGTGGTCTTCACACACACACCCAGGTGGTCTTCACACACACACCCAGGTGGTCTTCACACACACACCCAGGTGTCTCACACACACACCAGGTGGTCTTCACACACCGTCCACACACACACCCAGGTGGTCTTCACACACACACCCAGGTGGTCTTCACACACACACCCAGGTGGTCTTCACACACACACCCAGGTGGTCTTCACACACACACCCAGGTGGTCTTCACACACACACCAGGTGGTCTTCACACACACACCCAGGTGGCTTACACACACACACCCAGGTGGTCTTCACACACACACCCAGGTGGTCTTCACACACACACCCAGGTGGTCTTCCACACACACACCCAGGTGGTCTTCACACACACACCCAGGTGGTCTTCACACACACACCCAGGTGGTCTTCACACACACACCCAGGTGGTCTTCACACACACACCCAGGTGGTCTTCACACACACACCCAGGTGGTCTTCACACACACACCCAGGTGGTCTTCACACACACACACCCAGGTGGTCTTCACACACACACACCCAGGTGGTCTTCACACACACACACCCAGGTGGTCTTCACACACACACCCAGGTGGTCTTCACACACACACCCAGGTGGTCTTCACACACACACCCAGGTGGTCTTCACACACACACCCAGGTGGTCTTCACACACACACCCAGGTGGTCTTCACACACACACCCAGGTGGTCTTCACACACACACACCCAGGTGGTCTTCACACACACACCCAGGTGGTCTTCACACACACACCCAGGTGGTCTTCACACACACACCCAGGTGGTCTTCACACACACACCCAGGTGGTCTTCACACACACACCCAGGTGGTCTTCACACACACACCCAGGTGGTCTTCACACACACACCCAGGTGGTCTTCACACACACACCCAAGTGGTCTTCACACACACACCCAAGTGGTCTTCACACACACACCCAGGTGGTCTTCACACACACACCCAGGTGGTCTTCACACACACACCCAGGTGGTCTTCACACACACACACCCAGGTGGTCTTCACACACACCCAGCTTCACACACACACCCAGGTGGTCTTCACACACACACCCAGGTGGTCTTCACACACACACCCATGTGGTCTTCACACACACCCAGGTGGTCTTCACACACACACCCAGGTGGTCTTCACACACACACCCAGGTGGTCTTCACACACACACACCCAGGTGGTCTTCACACACACACCCAGGTGGTCTTCACACACACACCCATGTGGTCTTCACACACACCCAGGTGGTCTTCACACACACACACCCAGGTGGTCTTCACACACACACACCCAGGTGGTCTTCACACACACACCCAGGTGGTCTTCACACACACACCCAGGTGGTCTTCACACACATACAGGTGGTCTTCACACACACACACACAGGTGGTCTTCACACACACACCCAGGTGGTCTTCACACACACACCCAGGTGCTCTTCACACACACACCCAGGTGGTCTTCACACACACACACCCAGGTGGTCTTCACACACACACACCCAGGTGGTCTTCACACACACACCCAGGTGGTCTTCACACACACACCCAGGTGGTCTTCACACACACACCCATTTGGTCTTCACACACACACACCCAGGTGGTCTTCACACACACACCCAGGTGGTCTTCACACACACACACCCAGGTGGTCTTCACACACACACCCAGGTGGTCTTCACACACACACACCCAGGTGGTCTTCACAGAGCGAGACTGACAGTCAAGAAAAACAAGCCAGCCACCAAGACTGTCATATCAGTTCTTGACCAGCCGGTCTGTGGTTCGTACGCTGAACTGCGTCTACCTGGAGTCTACCTGGAGGGTATTCCGGGAATCAACGCCCCCGCGGCCCGGTTCACGACCAGGCCTCCGAGTGGATGAGGGCCTGATCAACCAGACTGTTACTGCTGGCTGCACGTAGTTCAACGTACGAACCACAGCCTGGCTGATCCGGCACTGACTAAGTATCTGTCGAGCTCCCTCATGAAGGCAGTCAGGGGTCTATTGGTAATTCCCCTTACGCATGGTGGGAGGCTGCTGAACAGTCTTGCGCCCCTACTTTTCATTGAGGGTATTTTGCAGCGCCTTCCCAGTCTTTTACTTTCGTTGGGAGTGATTTCTGCGTGCAGATTCGAGACCATTCCTTCTAGGATTTTCCAAGTGTAGATTATGATAAATGTTTCTCGCTTGCGTTCCAAAGAGTACATGTCAAGTGCTTCCAAGCGTTCAAAATAGTTGAGGTGTTTGACAGAACTTATATGTGTAGTTAAGGTTCTCTGTACACTCTCTAGATCTGCAATTTCACCTGCTTTGAATGGAGATGTTAATGTACAGCAGTATTCCAGCCTAGAGAGAAATGATTTTAAAAAGATCATCATTGGCTTGGCATCTTTTGTTTTGAACGTTCTCATTATTTATCCTATCATTTTCTTTGCAGTTGTGATCGTGGCACTGTTGTGATCCTTGAAAGTGAGATCCTCAGACATTACCACTCCCAGGTCCCTCACATTATTTTTCCGCTCTATTGTATGATCAGAGTTTGTAGTATACTCTGTCCTAGTTATTATCTCCTGTAGTCAGATCAGACCTTGACCCACCAGGAGGCCTGGTCTGGGACCGGGCCTCGGGGGCGTTGACCCCCCTCTAAAACATAGTTCAGGTATCTTTCAGAGCCCCACTATGGATGAAAGAATACCACTGGAATTAAGTCACTTTTTTTACATTATTGAGTTGTGCAGGTTAATTTTTACCTAATTTCACCATAATATCTGCATTAGACCATTGTACAAAAAATTATACGGAACCTAAAGAAAAGATTGAAATTTCTACTGGAAGCTTGTTTAGAGAGAAATAGAAGGGAGCCACATACACTCAGCCCCGGACCCAGACTCGTAGAACTCCGTGTTCATTAAGAACTGCAAGAAACTCCTTTCACGTGTCTTAAGTATGCTATGGAGAGGGAGCATAGACATGGGTGTAATCCCAGTCACTAAAAACAACAGATATAGCCCCACTACATAAAGGTGGCAGCAAAGCAATAGCTAAAAACTGTAGACCAATAGCTCTAACGTCCCACATCATAAAAATCCTTGAAAGAGTTCTAAGAAGAATGATTGGATTCCCAAAAAAAACTGCACAATCCAAGGCATCACGGGTTCAGAACAGCCCAATCCTGCCTTTCGAAACTACTGGACCACTATGATATGGTCTTGGAAGCACTGGAAGACAAACAAAATGAAGATGCATTACGCAGATTTTGCAAAAGCCTTTGACAAGTGCAACCATGGTGTAATAGTACACAAAATGCGTGCTAAAGGGATAAATGGCAAAGTGGGTAGATGGATCTTCAACTTTTTAACCGATGGAACACAAAGAGTAGTGGTAAACAGAGTCGGAGGCTACAACATTAAAATGCTCTGTTCCACAAGGCACAGTACTCTCCCCAATCTCGTTCCTCATCCTCACACCAGACATAGACAGAGATGTACACCATACTACCACGTCATCCTTTGCAGACGACACTAGGATCTGCATGAGAGTGTCATTCATTGAGAATAAGGTAAATATCCAAGCAGATATAAACCAAGTTTTCCAATGAGCAATGGAAAACTATGATGTTCAATGAGAACAAATTTCAAATACCCCGTTATGGGAAACTAGAGGAACTAACAGCTAGAACTGAGAAAACTACACACACTAATCACACAATAAAGCGGAAAAATAGTGTGAAGGACTCGGGAGTGTTAATGTCAGAGGATCTCACCCTCAAAGATCACAACAATGTCACTATCACATCTGCGAGGAAAATTATAGGATGGATAAAGAGAACCTTCAAAACAAGAGATGCCAAGCCAATGAAGATCCTTTTAAAATCACTTGTTCTCTCTAGGCTGGAATACTGCTGTACACCAACATCTCCATTCAAGGCAGCTGAATGTACGGAAAACCTTTACTGCACATATAAGTTACATCAAACACCTTGACTACTGAGAACGCTTTGAATCACTTGACTTGTACTCACTGAAAAGCAGACGAGAGATACATAATATACACCTGTAAAATCCTAGAGGGGCTGGTCCCATATCTGCACACAGAAATCACTCCCTACGAAAACAAAAGACTGCAGACGGTGCAATATATTCCCCAATAATAAGTAGGGGAGCCATTAGTGCACTAAAAGAAGACACAGTAAGTGTCTGGGGCCCAAGACTGTTCAACAGCCTCCCACCAGGCATATGGGGAATTAACAATAGACCCCTGGATGCCTTTAGGAAGGAGCTAGACAGATACCTAAAGTGAGTACCCGATCAGCCGGGCTGTGGTTCGCACGTTGAACTACATGCAGAGAGCAGTAACAGCTTGGATGATCAGGCGCTGATCCACCAGGAGGCCTGGTCAAGGACTGGGCTATGGGGACGTTGACTCCTGGAACACCCTCCAGGCAGACTCCAGGTAGGTAGGGATGAGGACATCAGAATCACTGCTGGGACGAGTGTGGAAGGCTTCAAGAGGAAACTGAATTAGTACCTCCCACCAAGTGTCGAATCAACCAGGCTGTGATGAATATGTGGGCCAGCGGACCCACATATCCATCTGGTGCTTGCCTGATTGACCAGACAAGCAAAAGACAAAGCCGGACTGTGGGAATAAGAAAACTTTCGAAATTCATCAAAGGTATATCAAATGAGTTAGATTGGAAAGAGAATACCTAACTACCTGGAGGGAGTTCCGGGGGGTCAACGCCCCCGAGATCTGTTCCATGACCAGGCCTCATGGTTGATCAGGGCCTGATCAATCAGGTTGTTACTGTTGGTCGCACGCAATCCAACGAAAGAATCACAGCAAAGCTGGTCAGATACTGTTGAACAGTCTTAGGCCCCTGACACCTATTGTGTTCTCTTAGTGTACTCATGGCACCCCTGCTTTATATTAGAGGGATGTTGCACCGCCTGTCGAGTGTTTTGCTTACGTAGGGAGCAATTTCTTTGTACAGAATTGGGACTAGTCCCTCTAGGATTTTCCAGGTGTAAATTGTGATGCATCTTTATCTTCTGTGTTTCAAGGAGTTCAGGTCAAGGGACTTCAGATGGTCCCATTAATTGAGGTGCTTGACTGTACTTATACGTCGAAAGTTCTCTATAAATCCTCCAAATATGCAATTTCGCCTGCCTTGAAAGGGGCCGTTAGTGTTCAGCAGTATTCCTGCGACAACCTCTGACATTATCACTCTCAAGAAAGTAATAAAAAAGAATATAAGAGAAGTAGGACAAGACTGAAAGAAACACAAAGGAGGAAGGCCACAGTAGTATGCTTGAAGCCACCTGCTAGCAGTTGCATTATCACTGTAATCAACAGAGAACACCTAGAAACTGAAACAGTTATAAGAGCCTGAAAAACAGCAGTAAATAAAGAACAAGAGGGAATAAAAAAATAATGAAGAACAGCGAATAAACCAAGGACAAATGATAACCAATTTATGAGTAATTTAACATTCCAAAATCATTTAAAGAGTGACCACGAGTCACCATGGGTCACCACCATGGGTCATCACCATGGGTCACCACAATGGATCACCATGGGTCACCACGATGGGTCATCACCACGGGTCATCACCATGGGTCATCACCATGGGCCACAACAATGGGTCATCACCATGGGTCACCACAATGGGTCATCACCATGGGTCACCACAATGGGTCATCACCACGGGTCATCACCATGGGTCATCACCACGGGTCATCACCATGGGTCATCACCATGGGTCATCACGGGTCACCACAATGGGTCATCACCATGGGTCATCACCATGGGTCACCACTATGGGTCATCACCATGGGTCATCACCACGGGTCATCACCATGGGTCACCACAATGGGTCATCACCATGGGTCACCACTATGGGTCATCACCATGGGTCACCACTATGGGTCATCATGGGTCACCACCATGGGTCATCACCATGGGTCACCACTATGGGTCACCACCATGGGTCACCACTATGGGTCATCACCATGGGTCATCACCACGGGTCACCACTATGGGTCACCACCATGGGTCATCACCATGGGTCACCACAATGGGTCACCATGGGTCACCACTATGGGTCATCACCATGGGTCATCACCACGGGTCACCACTATGGGTCATCACCACGGGTCACCACTATGGGTCATCACCACGGGTCATCACCATGGGTCACAACTATGGGTCACCACCATGGGTCATCACCATGGGTCACCACTATGGGTCATCACCATGGGTCATCACCATGGGTCACCACAATGGGTCATCACCATGGGTCACCACTATGGGTCATCACCACGGGTCACCACTATGGGTCATCACCACGGGTCACCACAACTGAGTAGGAGACAATTTAGTGATGGAAAACACTAAACTAAGGAATGGGGAAATATCCAGCTATCTAGTTCTAGCTTCTCAGACAACTTATGTTCCTAATAGGGAAATCAGATAAAAAAAATGATCCTAAATGGATGAACAATAGATTAAAACATCTCATTGGTCAAAAGAGAGGCATATATAGGCGAATTAAAAGAGGAGAGGGGAAATTAAGTAATCAATATATTCAGTTAAAGAGAGAAATAAAAAAGGGAATAAGAAAAGCAAAAAGAGACTATGAGGTTAAAGTTGCAAGAGAATCGAAGACTAACCCAAAAGAATTTTTTCAGGTATACAGAAGTAAGATTAGGGACAAGATAGGCCCATTCAAAAGTTACTCAGGTCAGCTCACCGTCAGTGATAAGGAAATGTGTAGAATGTTTAACACTTACTTCCTCTCAGTTTTTACACAGGAAGATACTAGCGATATTTCAGAAATAATAAATTATGTAGAACAGACGATAGTAAACTATGCACGATTAGGGTCACAAGTGACATGGTCCTTAGACAAATAGATAAATTAAAACCTAACAAATCACCAGGCCCTGATGAACTGTATGCAAGGGTTCTAAAGGAATGTATTTGAGGTAGATCATGGTAATGAATATGATATTGTGTATATGGACTTCAGTAAGGCTTTTGATAGAGTCCCAAATCAGAGACTATTGAGGAAAATTAAGGCACACGGAATAGGAGGAGAAATTTTTTCCTGGATAGAGGCATGGTTGACAAATAGGCAGCAGAGAGTTTGCATAAATGAGGAGAAATCAGAGTGGGGAAGCGTCACAAGCGGTGTTCCACAGGGGTCAGTATTGGGCCCCTTGTTGTTCACAATCTACATAAACGACATAGATGAGGGAATAAATAGCGACATAAGCAAGTTTGCCGATGACACCAAAATAGGCCGTCCAATTCATTCAAATGAGGACATTAGAGCTATCCACGATGATTTGAATAGACTGATGCAGTGGTCGGAGAAGTGGCAGATTCAGTTTAATATAGATAAATGCAAAGTTCTAAATATTGGACAGGACAATAACCATGCCACATATCACATATAAACTAAATAATGTAGATCTTAATACTACTGATTGCGAAAAGGATTTAGGAGTTTTGGTTAGCAGTAATCTAAAACCAAGACAGCAGTGCATAAGTGTTCGCAATAAAGCGAACAGAATCCTTGGCTTCATATCAAGAAGCATAAATAATAGGAGTCCTCAGGTTGTTCTTCAACTCTATATATCCTTGGTTAGGCCTCATCTAGATTATGCTGCACAGTTTTGGTCACCGTATTACAGAATGGATATAAATGCTCTGGAAAACGTACAAAGGAGGATGACAAAGTTGATTCCATGTATCAGAAATCTTCCCTATGAGGATAGACTGAGGGCCCTGAATCTGCACTCCCTAGAAAGGCGTAGAATTAGGGGGGATATGATTGAGGTGTATAAATGGAAAACAGGAATAAAGGGAATGTAAATAGCGTGCTAAAAATATCTAGTATTGACAGGACTCGCAGCAATGGCTTTAAGTTGGATAAATTCAGTCGACCCCTGCAACCACAAATAGGTGAGTACACATACACGCACGCACGCACGCACGCACGCACGCACGCACACACACACACACACACACACACACACACACACACACACACACACACACACACACACGACAGAGACAGAATGTTCCAGAGATGGGACACAGCAACAAGGGGACAAAGTTGGAAGTTGAAGACTCAGATGAATCACAGAGATGTTAGGAAGTATTTCTTCAGTCACAGAGTTGTCGGGAAGTGGAATAGTTTAGGAAGCGATGTAGTGGAGGTAGGCTCCATACATAGCTTTAAGAAGAGGTATGATAAAGCTCATGGCGCAGGGAGAGTGACCCAGTAGCGGCCAGTGAAGAGGCGGGGCCAGGAGCTGTGACTCGACTCCTGCAACCACAACTAGGTGAGTACACACACAGCTAAGCTATATGCAGAGGCCCTAACAGACCACAGCAGTGCCCAGGAAAAGCTGAGAAGGGAAAATGACAGATCACTGAGCACAGGGACATCAAACAGAAGAGATTGAAGGAAGGAATGCTGCAGTGGAGGCAACTAAATCGACTCAAGGGATGCAAAGGGAAATACAGTGGGAGGACGAAAGGAAGAGGTCAGTTTTTCTTTACAGGATCCAGGAATTTGAAAGGGAAACTTAAGAAGCAAGAAGATAGGAGGAGAAAAAAAACGATTGAAAGTATCATGAAAGCAATAGGAGAGGACGACATGACCCAGTTGATATAATTTCTGAGAGGAAAAAAACAGCCAGTCAAAATGATATTCAAGTCAGAATTGGCTCGAAACAGGATCCTGCAGGAGAAAGCATGACTAAGGGACATACCGACGTACTGGAGGGTGTACCTCGACCACAACAGGACACAAGAAGAAAGGCAGAAACTGAAAGAGTACAAAGACACAAAGAGGAAAGAAAGGCAAAGACAGAGATGAGCAGGAGAACCCAGACTCAGGAGGAAGAGCAAATACAACCTCCCTCAGAACCACCTACAGAGGGACCTCAACCACGACAACCTCAATGCAACCAATCTAACCCAAAACCCACACACAGTAGCTACTGTCCCCACACTCATCAACAACTCCACCCCAACAAGTCTCCCGCTTTCCCTGCCAGGTCTCCTGCTCTCCCGACCCCAACGTTCTCCCCAGACCACAGTTTTAGGAAAGAAATTGATGGTTTGGTATACGAATGCAGATGTAATAACAAATAAATGTGAGTGGCATGAAATACATCACAGCACTCACAGAAACGAAACTCACCAGGATGATAACAGACCTAATCTTCCCACCTGGATATCAGATCTTGAGGAAAGATAGAGGGAGTAGAGGGGAAGGAGGAGTTGCACTGCTCATTAAAAACCGATGGGGATTTGAAGAAATGGACGAAATGGGCGAAAGGGCCTACATAGTAGGTACAATTCAGTTTGAGGGACATAAGTTAGTCATTGTAGTGATGTACAACCCGCCACAGAACTGCAGGAGGCCAAGAGAAGGATATGAAGAGAGCAACAGAGCAATGGTGGATACACTATGTTCAAGCCTTTGCATTACCTTGCATCAATTCCGGGGTCACCGCACCCGCGGCCCAGTTCCCTGTTTCTGGCCTTGGTCGACCAAGCTGTTGGTGCCAGCCGCACGCCCGGCTGGTCAGGAACTGATTTCAGAAATCTATTAAGCTTTAAAACATTAAAACTTCTTGACAATTTCCTTCCAAACCTTCATGAGAGGCATCGTACACCCGAGACTGAAACACCTGCTACCCCAAACTTTATACACTTCCAGAGCAACACAGCACACTTCCTCACACCTTCCTTCCATAATATTCACAACAAACTTAGACACAATATTCACTGCCACCCGCTTCCTCCTCACAACAATATTCAGAGATGAGAGAGAGACGAGAGACGAGGGAAGAGAGAGAGAAAGAGAGACAAAAGAGAGAGTTAGCAAAACACTTGGGTGGGAAAAGAACCTCTCCACTAAACACAAAAACCCCAATAGAAGCCACTTTGTCTGACTTATTTGGGTTATCTTAGACAATTTACACACATGTTACTTATGCATGATAATTTGTGTAATTGTATTTATGTGTACCTGTACCTAAATAAACTTTGTAAGGCAAATACTGCCTTACAAACCAAACTGAATAAAATGACTGCATAACAAATTGAGGAATCCTACATTAGGACTGATGGCCTGCAAAATCATAGATTGCCAAAGGCGTTTACCAATGCATTCCACAGGTGACAAATTTATAGAACAAACTTTGCTGACGGGGAAAACATTTTAGTAGAAAAGACAGGACCTGAGAAACGAAAGGCAAATAATAATAATGAGTAAGGAATAATGAGGCCGGAGGACAGCGAGTTGCAAGGAGTCTGTACAGAGACCCATTACATTCCTTAAGTATGAGAAGGAACTTCCAAGAGACACTCACTCCAACTCAATGTTTACAGACACAAGAGTCTTACAGATACAACAGTGTTGCAGATACAACAGTGTTACAGATACAAGAGTCTTACAGATACAACAGTGTTGAAGATACAAGAGAGTTGTAGATACAAGAGAGTTGCATATGCAAGATTGTGGTAGATACAACAGTGTTGCAGATACAAGAGATTTGCATATGTGTTGCAGATACAAGAGTGAGGCAGTTACAAGTGTGGTAGATACAACAGTGTTGCAGATGCAAGTGTGACAGATACAACAGTGTTGCAGATACAACAGTGTTGCAGATATAATAGTGTTGCAGATACAACAGTGTTGCAGATACAACAGTGTTGCAGATACAACAGTGTTGCACCCATACGACTGACAAACACAAACCTCCACCAAAAATTTACAAAAAAACAGGTGTTGAGCAGGCAGTGGGTGATGCACATGGAGTGTACACAATGATAGTGTACAGTGTAGGAGTGTGTTCAGCACGAGGTGTACACAGGTAGTTGACGTAGGCAGGAACGTAATGCCACACTCAGTGTACTCCTGGAGAAGAACACAAGAATAAAACATAGTGTAACAGTGTACATATCTATATGTGTCAGTGTACACAAATAGGTGGGCGTACATACAAATGGAGAGGAGCGTGAATTTTTTTAACTTAATAAAATTGGAGAGAGAAAGAGAGGAGGGGGTTAGGGAGTCAAGCAGACACAACAGCTCGTCCTCTTAACAACAGCCATCATGGCACTGTTGTGAAAACAGTCAAATAGTTGACTGTTGACGACGCCTTGACTCGCTGAACTACAGCCGCGCGCAGCGCAGCAGCTTTTTTAATTACCTTTTATCTTATACAGTTTTTTATCGCCTTTTATATTTATATTTATCACCTTTTACCCTATATTTATAGGTTTTCCAGTGTGTTATGTTGCTGTTTATTTTTTATGGATATGGGACAACACAACCTTACCTTTGATATACCTTTGAAGAGTTTCGAGAGTTTATCTACTCTCTGAGCCCGGCCATGGGCCAGGCGCGTCTGGTGCTTGCCTGGTCAACCAGGCTGTTGCTGCTGGAGACCCACTGCCCCACATATCCAACACAGCCTGGTTGATCTGGCACCTGGTGAAGATACTTGTCCAGTTTCCTCTTGAAGGCTTCTACACTGGTTCCAGCTGTGTTTCGGATATCTTCTGGTAAGATGTTGAATAGTCTGGGACCCCGGATGTTAATACAGTGCTCCCGTATTGTCCCTACCGCACCCCTGCTCCTCACTGGGTTTATTTTACACTTCCTCCCATATCTCTCACTCCAGTATGTTGTTATGGCAGTGTGCAGATTTGGGACCAGGCCCTCGAGTACTCTCGTAACTTAGAAATGTGCTTCACACTGTATGTGAAGGACTGACACTCGCTAGAATGATTGACAGAGACAGACTGACAAAGCAGCAGGGTCAGTACTGTATTAACAATGATCACACAGTAAGTGTACGGGGCCCAGGACTGTTCAACAGCCTCCCACCAGGCATAAGGGGGAATTACCAATAGACCCCTGGCTGCCTTCAAGAAGGAGCTGGACAGATACCTAAAGTCAGTACCCAATCAACCAGGCCTGGTCAAGCACTGGGCCACGGGGGCGCTGACCTCCGGATCATCCTCCAGGTAGACTCAGCCTGGTCGCCGCCGCCGCCACCGTCGTCGCCGCTGCCGCCGCCGTCGCCGCCGTCGCCACCACCGTCTCCCGTGTCACTCACCACCAATCAGAAACAACATAGTAATGGAGAAGTCTTCGCTTTTTTTTCAGGTTTACAGTGTCACCAGCTGCACTGGGCTGTGGTTGGACCACCTTTAATCACCTACCTCACTGGCGGCACCACACTCATCTCACAACCGAGAGAACCCGGGTTATATCCTGGGTGTAGGGAATTTCGAATTTCCTGTTATCCCTAAGCCTTAAGAGGGGGGGAGGGGGTATAAGGTGCCGTGAGAGAGGCAGTAGAGTTTGCGAGTCCTGTAACACCGTATCTAGTCATACTTGTTTGCCAAACTTAACAATTTCATTTAACTGTAGTCTTTTAATAGACTCCTACTCAATCTTTCTCATAAATACTTAAGTTAGTTAGCTGTAGATTAATTAGCCTAGTATATACAATTACTTATATTTCAGCCTATACATCAACAACGGGACTCCCCCCCCCGTGCCACCCACCAGCGTGGGGACAACTACACACTCTGACCAGTCACATAAACATGGGACGACACCCACGTGTCCCTGATAAACCTGTGTACCTATAACGCCGGGTCTTTCACGAGCCTAGCTTCAGGAAGGGAGACTTACCCTTCATTCACTCGTTACACCGCTAAGCTTCAACAGTGAAGGTCACTACCCACCGGAAATAGGTCACTTCATCTGACATTTTTGGGTTATCTTAAGTAATCTACACATGTTGCTATGTATGATAATTTATGTAACTAAATTTAAGTTACTTGCTTTTCACTAGCACACATACGTTCACATACCTTTGATACACCTTTGAAGAGTTTCGAGTTTTACTACTCTCGGAGCCCGGCCATGGGCTAGGCTCGTCATGAGATTCCTTTCTCTCCTTCATGAACCCAGGTGTAAATGGTGACTCATATACGTATTTTGCAGTGTTCCTAACGGGAGTTCATAACCTACAGACTCCACACATCATGAATGTAAGTTCTTGTTACCAATACTATTGAAAGCGCATTTATATGTTATGAGTACTGTCCATGTGTGAAAGGTCCATCCACTGAACTTCAAGACTCCAGCAATACGTCCTACGCCCGGGAACACACACTGTTCTGTATAGATAAAGGTGAGTAATCCTAGATTATCCGGGGATGGGAAGGCAGGTTCTTGGATTGGATTCAACTAATAAATTGATTAGATAATTAACTGATCAGTCATAACACACATACCCCTCTATTCTACACACCGGGTGTTTGCTCGACTCCGAGAGTGTCCAGACGTACGATAAACTTTCTTTATACACCTGTTAACCATATTCATAAACGAAAGATACTTGCCAAAGAGGGCCTCAGCTAAAGAACGAAATATGGGCAATGGTACTGCAGATCCACTAGGATCTACATGAAACTCATTTATAGAGGACACGGTTAACCTCCAAGAAGATATAAACCAAGTTTTCCAATGGGCAACGGAAAACAATATGATGTTCAATGAAGACAAATTTCAACTACTCCGTTATGGAAAACTGGAGGAGATAATATCTAGAACTGAGTATACTACAAACTCTGATCATACAATAGAGCGGAAAAATGATGTGAGGGACCTGGAAGCGGTAATGTATGAGGATCTCACTTTCAAGGACCACAACAGTGCCACGATTACAACTGCAAAGAAAATGATAGGATGGATAATGAGAACGTTCAAAACAAGAGATGCCAAGCCAATGATGATCCTTTTCAAATCACTTGCTCTCTCTAGGCTGGAATACTGCTGTACATTAACATCTCCGTTCAAACCATACCACGGGCGGGGATAGAACCCGCGATCAGAGAGTGATATGGTTTGTTTGCAATCGTGTCATTACGATTTCGTGAGTCATCGTTCAAAGCAGGTGAAATTGCAGATCTAGAGTGTACAGAGAACCTACACTGCACATATAAGTTCCATCAAACACCTCAACTACTGGGAACGCTTGGAAGCACTTGACTTGTACTCGCTGGAACGCAGGCGAGAGAGATATATCATAATCTACACTTGGAAAATCCTAGAAGGAATGGTCCTGAATCTGCACACAGAAATCACTCCCTACGCAAGTAAAAGACTGGGCAGGCGGTGCAAAATACCCCCAGTGAAGAGTAGGGGCGCCATTGGTACACCTTAAGTGTCCGGGGTCCAAGACTCTTCAACAGCCTCCCACCAAGCATAAGGAGAATTACCAATAGGCCCCTGGTTGCCTTCAAGAGGGAACTGGACAGATACTTAAAGTCAGTGCCGGATCAGCCGGGCTGTGGTTCGTACGTTGGACTACGTGCGACCAGCAGTAACAGCCTGATTGATTAGGCCCTGATCCACCAGGAGGCCTGGTCGTGGACCGGGCCGCGGGGGCGTTGATCCCTGGAATACCCTCCAGGTAGACTCCAGGTAGCAACTGGGCTGCATGCGGCCAGCATCATCAGCCTAATCGATCAGGACAATAACCAAGTCTGGTCTGGAGCCAGGCCGTTAGGGGCAATAACCATGGTAAACAGCAGAAGTTAATAATAATGTAAGCACACACACCGTTACGTGAGTGGTATAAGAAGTTCATGGAGGTTGGAAGTCCTTGGGCAGAGAGGATGACCCAGGCGAGCGATCACTTGTGCTCAGCACGTATCCTTCACTATTTCGTCTGGTCCAGTCATAATGAACCACTGAACCACCTGGGGCGTCATGTCCACTTTAAGAGGGTTGCGTTATCCAATTACTGACACTCACCTGGGACACTTTATTTTTGCTGTAACAGACTGAGGTTGATCTACCTTACGCAGAGCAATGAGTTATGATATGATGCACCAGTCTGAACATGATCCATTCAAAGTTACGAAGGTTTCATGTAAACTCACTCTCTCTCCCCATGTGTGTGTGTGTGTGTGTGTGTGTGTGTGTGTGTGTGTGTGTGTGTGTGTGTGTGTACACTTACCTATTTGTACTCATTTATGGTTGTAGAGGTCGAGTCATAGCTCCTGACCCCGCCTCTTCACTGATCGCTACTAGGTCCTCTCTCTCCCTGCTCCATGAGCTTTATCGTACCTCGTTTTAAACTATGTATGGTTCCTGCCTCCACTACGTCACTTGCCAGACTATTCCACTTCCTGACAACTCCATGACTGAAGAAATACTTCCTAACATCCCTCTGACTCATCTGAGTCTTCAACTTCCAATTGTGACCCCTTGTTTCCGTGTCCCATCTCTGGAACATCCTGTCTCTGTCCACCTTGTCAATTCCTGTCCTCCAGTGTCGTGAGGCCAATTTACCTTAACCTTTCTTCACAGGACATTTTCCTTAGCTTTGGGACTAGTCTTGTTGCAAACCTTTGCACCTTCTCGAATTTCTTTACGTGCTTGACCAGGCGTGGGTTCCAAACTGGTGTTCCATACTCCAGTAAGGGCCTGACGTACACAGTGTACAGAGTCTTGAACGATTCCTTACCAAGGAATCAGAATGCTATTCTTAGGTTTACCAGGCGCCCACATGATACAGCAGTTATCTGGCTGATGTGCGCCTCAGGAAATATGCTCGGTATTATACTCACCCCAAGATCCTTTTCTTTGAGTGAGGTTTGCAGTCTTTGGCCACCTAGCCTATACTCTGTCTGCGATCTTCTTGTGATGCAGGTTGTGCTTGTGAGGTCGTCCCAATTAGCCACACCTTGCCTTGGTAAATAGCTGTCAGACACGCCTCTCGGCAAGTCTCAGGTCTTTGTCTTTTGAACTAGCGTCAGGTTTCGGCGTCAGGTCAAAGCACGTGGTGCACTCCTCATTGGGGGGATGCTTGAAGGACCATATAAGGCCAAGAAAACAGCTAGAGAGAGACATTCGGGCAGAGCTCTGGCCTGTGTGAAGAGCTCTGGCCTGTGTGAAGAGCTCTGGGCACGAGATTCTGGCAGAGCTGCTGCCTGTGGGCAGAGCTCTTGGAGAAGGCTGCTGCAGTCTCTGGAGGAGACTGTTGGAGACACTGGGCATAGTACTGGCTTGGAACAGTGCTCGTGCTGTGTAGGTCTTGGGACCTGTGGCTAGAAGTGTGACTGAGTTCCTGTGGTGAACTGTCCTCTGAATTATATTGTAAGTTATATTCTGTTTCGTCAGTTAATTGTATTCCCTGTCTCGCTGCTTATATGTACAATCCCCATTTATGTAAACCCAATAGTGTTCTCCTGTTCCCAAATATGTTATTGTACAAGGACTTAATAATAAACTGTGTTTGAGTGGAATAGTAATATTCACTGTCCCCGTTATATTATTCTTTATTCTTATACTTTATTTTATTATTTTATTTCAAGTACAGAGAGGGTGAGTAGTGTGATGGTAATGAGAGGTGATGGTGTAGTCACCAGTGACCTCACATTACCTCCACTCCTGTCACTCGACTCACTCCTGCCTACTCCCTCCAACCCTCCCTTTACTCCCATTATCTACCAGTTCCGTTACCCCCTTACATGACATTCTTTGCCCTTCCCCGATCTTCATGACTTTGCATTTGGCGGGGTTAAATTCGAGGAGCCAGTTGTTGGATCAGGTTTGCAGCTTGTCCAGGTCTCTTTGTAGTCCTGCCTGACCCTCATCTGATTAAATTCTCCTCATTAACTTCACATCATCTGCAAACAGGGACACTTCTGAGTCTATCCCTTCCATCATGTCAATCACATATACCAAAAAACAGCACTGGTCCTAGGACTGACCCCTGTGGAACTCCGCTCGTCACAGGCGCCCACTCTGACACCTTGTCACGTACCATGACTCGTTGTTGCCTCCCTGTCAGGCATTCTCTGATCCACTGCAGTGTCTTTCCTGTTATGCATGCCTGATCCTGTAGCTTTTGCACTAATCTCTTGTGAGGAACTGTGTCGAAGGCCTTTTTGAAGTCCAAGAAAATGCAATCTACCCACCCCTCTCTCTCGTGTCTTACTTCCATTACCTTGTCATAAAACTCCAGTAGGTTTGCAACACAGAATTTCCCTTCCCTGAAACTGCGCTGGTTGTCGTTTACAAGCTTGTTTCTTTCTAGCTGCTCCACCACTCTCCTGATAATCTTCTCCATGACTCTGCATACTATACACGCCAGTGACATTGGTCTGTAGTTTAATGCAGTCTTCCATACCTCAGGTAGTTGCCCAGTGTGTTGAAGATTGCTGTTAGTGGCACAAACAGCATCCCTGCTCCCTCTCTAAGGACCCATGGAGAGATGTCAGGTCCCACAGCTTATGAGGTATCAAGTTCACTTAGCAGCTTCTTCACCTCCTCCTCGGTTGTGTGTATTTCATCCAGCACTTGTTGGTATATTCCTTGTTGGTGTACCCCCTATTCTGACTTCCCAGAGTCCTTTCTGTCTCCACTGTAAATACTTCGTTAAATCTCATGTTGAGCTCCTCACATACTTCTTGGTCGTTTCTTGTGAGCTCCCCACCTACCTTCCTCAACCTGATTACCTGGTCCTTGGCTTTCTTCTTGATATGGCTATACAACAGCTTCAGGTCATTCTTGGCTTTCGATGGTGTCATTTTCGTACTGTCGCTGGGCCTCCCTTCTAAACTGTGCATACTCGTTTCTGGCTCTTCGACTAATCTGTTTATTTTCCTGGGTCCTTTGTCTTCTGTACTTTTTCCATTCTCTAGTGCACTTAGTTTTTGCTTCCCTACACCTTTGGGTGAACCAAGTGTGTGTTACCATTTTGTCCTAGGACATGTCGATTATACACTAGGCCTGTTGTATATGCGTGTGTGTGTGTGTGTGTGTGTGTGTGTGTGTGTGTGTGTGTGTACGCAATCTGTAAAATTGAGATTCCACCAATCATCTCATGAAATTCAAAGACGCCCGATTAGTAATCAAAGAAACTGATTTCCGCAGACGCAAGTGCCTTGAATCAGCACTTATCGCTGTTTCTAACACAATTAAACAAAACAAAGGCAGTTTTACCATCTCTGAAGTCTTAGCAAGAATCCTCCTGAAAACAGTAAACCCTGCCATCACATAGCCTCTCCTGCTAATACCACACAAGCCCATCGCAGATGTGGAACACTGCTACAGGCCTTCTCTATTCCAACCTCCAACAGAAATATTTGACTAACCTGTTTTAATACTACCCAAGTAATTGTTTTTATCACCTTTTACTCATGTGCAAGTTGATTGTTCTACCTTATTGTATTACTACTACTACAACTTATATCACTACTACTTCTACCACCACTAGAATTACACCTCACTTTGAGAGTATATATATACCCTCTGTGTCCATGTATCGCTTGTAACGGCTTGAAAAAGCTCCTGGAGAGCGAAACGTTGCCACAATAAAATGTCTCATTAGTTGCATTTGTGTCCTTATATATATATATATATATATATATATATATATATATATATATATATATATATATATATATATATATATATATATAATATAAATATATAATATAAATATATATATAATATATAATATATATAATATATATATATATATATATATACATGACGATCTGTTGGAGTGTGAGCAGGGTAACATTTTGTGAAGGGATTCAGGGAAACCAGTTAATTGATTTAGTTGGACTTGAGTCCTGGAAATGGGAAGTACAATGCCTGCACTTTAAAGGAGGGGTCTGAGATAGTGACAGCTGGGAGGGACTTTTCTCAGCTGTCGTATCTGAGCTCCTCTGCAAAGACAGTGATTATGTATGAGTGTGGTGAAAGTGTTGAATGATGATGAAAGTATTTTCTTTTGGGGATTTTCTTTTTTTTGGGTCACCCTGCCTCGGTGGGAGACGGCCGACTTGTTGAAAAAAAAATATATATATATATATAATATATATATATATATATAATATATATATATATAATATAAATATAATATATATATATATATAATATAAATATAATATATATATATATAATATAAATATAATATATATATATAATATAAATATAATATATATATATATATAATATAAATATAATATATATATATAATATAAATATATATATATAATATAAATATATATATATAATATATATATATATATATATATATATAATATATATATATATATATATATATATAATATATATATATAATATATATATATAATATATATATATATATATATATATATATATATATATATAAATATATATATATATATATATATATATATATATATATATATATATATATAATTTGCAAGATATTCGAGCAGTACTTGGAGTGGCAGGAACAGGTTCTAGTAGAGTCAAGGCCAAGCAGGAGAGAGGTCAACAAGTATTAAGCTTGCACAATATAACCTATGACCTGACCTGAGTCATGTCAGGTAGTGTATACTCTGCTGGAGCACCTCCTGCCAACCACTGGCGCAATATGTAAAGTCATTTCTTATTCTGTAAGGTATATATATAAACCACATTCACATACAAACTATAATTAAACAGGGAAAACGTTAGACGACGTTTCGTTTCGGTCTTGATAATGGTCTAGGACAGACCGAAACGTCGTCTAATGCTTCCTCTTCAAACTGAGTTACTCGTGGCTAATTACTTATGCACCTCATAATTCCATATACTGGTCGAAACGGTGCACTAATAAATTTTGTATCAATAAATATGGCAGCCTCAGAGTGATGGACTCCTGGCCTAGAAACACTCTGGAAACTGGTCACAGGTATAGCTATATAAGTTAACATTCTCGAAACCTTTCCTTCATAAATCTTTGAATAATTTTATGAACATTTATGACTATTTTTTTATGTATTACCCCCAAAACAAATTTGTGTAGAGCGAAATTCCCCACTAGACTTGAATCCTTACCAGTTTTACATTATTGCCAACTTAAGAAATGGTCCCTATAAATCAGATTTTTTATTTTATTAAAAAACTAATAATTATTTGTTAGGTAAAAGGACACAAATGCAACTAATGTGACATTTTATTGTGGCAACGTTTCGCTCTCCAGGAGCTTTCTCAAGCCGAAGTAGTTAGTGAAGAAGTTACTGAAGTAGTTAGTGAAGAAGTTACTGAAGTAGTTAGTGAAGAAGTTACTGAAGTAGTTAGTGAAGAAGTTACTGAAGTAGTTAGTGAAGAAGTTACTGAAGTAGTTAGTGAAGAAGTTACTGAAGTAGTTAGTGAAGAAGTTACTGAAGTAGTTAGTGAAGAAGTTACTGAAGTAGTTAGTGAAGAAGTTACTGAAGTAGTTAGTGAAGAAGTTACTGAAGTAGTTAGTGAAGAAGTTACTGAAGTAGTTAGTGAAGAAGTTACTGAAGTAGTTAGTGAAGAAGTTACTGAAGTAGTTAGTGAAGACGTTACTGAAGTAGTTAGTGAAGAAGTTACTGAAGTAGTTAGTGAAGAAGTTACTGAAGTAGTTAGTGAAGAAGTTACTGAAGTAGTTGCTAAGAAGTTACTGAAGAAGTTCTTGAAGAAGTTACTGAAGTAGTTCCTGAAGAAGTTACTGAAGTAGTTCCTGAAGAAGTTACTGAAGAAGTTTCTTAAGCAGTTCTTGAAGTGATTCATGAAGTAGTTCTTAAAGTAGTTCCTGAAGAAGTTACTGAAGTAGTTCCTGAAGAAGTTCCTGAAGTACCAGCAGGGTTCCACTGAGCACATCATCTGACTCCATGGAGCCCAGGTTTCTGAACCTGGACTCCATGATCTGGAACGATATAGTTCCAGATCATGGAGCTGAACTTTTCTCCAGGCTGAGGGACTGACCACCTCAAATACTTTTTTCTCCAAAGTTAATGGAGTGATTACATCATTTTTATTTCACTACTACTACACCTGCTGCCTCTGTATTTGACTGAAGAAGTCCACTGTGTAGGCGAAACGTTTCATCAATAAAGATATTCAACTGTTGTACATGTGTCTTAATCTTCAACTTGTCCGTATTGTATGTCATTTTAAACAAAGCCACCAGACATAAGCCACCAGACATAAGCCACCAGACATAAGCCAACAGACATAAGCCAACAGACATAAGCCAACAGATATAAGCCACCAGACATAAGCCACCAGACATAAACCAACAGACATAAGCCACCAGACATAAACCAACAGACATAAGAACATAACATAAGAACATAAGAATGGAGGAACACTGCAGAAGGCCTACTGGCCCATACAAGACAGGTCCTTATCAAAACCACCACTACCTAAGAATTTATTCCCGTACTCACGACACCAATCAAACCCAGCCCCTCCCACTCATATATTTGTCCAATCTCTTTTTAAAGCCACCCAAGGTCCTAGCCTCTATCACAGTACTCGGAAGATTGTTCCACGCATCTACAACTCTGTTCGAAAACCAGTACTTGCCTATGTCCTTTCTAATTCTAAATTTATCCAATTTAAATCCGTTATTTCTGGTTCTTACTTGGTTCGATATCTCAGTATTTTATTAATATCTCCTTTGTTTATGCCCATCATCCACTTGTACACCTCGATGATATCTCCCCTCATTCTACGTCTCTCCAGAGAGTGGAGATTCAACGCTCTAAGTCTATCTTTATACGGGAGATTTCTTATACTGTAAATAATTTTAGTCATTCTTCTTTGTATGTTCTCCAATGAATCTATATCCATCCTGTAGTAAGGAGACCAAAACTGAGCTGCATAATCCAAATGAGGTCTCACTAGTGATGTATAGAGCTGTAAAATAACTTTTGGACTTCTGTTGCTTATACTTCTTGAAATAAATCCTAGTAATCTGTTAGCCTTATTGCGCACACTTAGGCACTGTTGTCTTGGCTTTAGATTTCTGCTTACCATGACTCCCAAGTCTTTTTCACATTCTGTATGATCAAGCTCAACTTCACCTAGTTTATAAATTCGAGGGATATTTTCATTACCAACGACTAGCACCTTACACTTGTCCACATTGAACTTCATCTGCCACTTTTCAGACCAAGACATTAATTTGTCCAAATCCTCCTGGAGTTCACTGGTATCCTCCTCAGAATGAATTATACGGCCTATTTTTGTATCATCAGCAAATTTACTCATGTCACTTGCAATTCCTTCATCAAGGTCATTTATGTAAATTATGAACAACAATGGGCCTAAAACTGATCCTTGTGGAACGCCACTAGTGACAAATCCCCATTCAGATTTGACCCCATTAATGGAAACTCTCTGTTTTCTATTGGTAAGCCATGCCTCTATCCATGCTAGAACTTTACCTCCTATACCATGAGCTACCACCTTTCTTAAGAGTCTCTTGTGAGGTACTCTATCGAAGCCCTTACTGAAATCCAAGTAAACTATATCATATTCTTTATCACTGTCTACTGCCTCAAATGTTTTATTGAAAAACGTCAGTAAATTTGTCAGGCAGGAACGACCTCTCGTAAACCCATGCTGAGATTCATTAATCAAATTATGTTCTTCAAGGTGACTTCTTATAATATCAGCTATAATTGATTCTAATAATTTGCCTACTATAGACGTGAGGCTTATTGGACGGTAATTTGATGGAATGGACTTATCCCCTGATTTGAATATAGGAACTACATTAGCTATCTTCCACATCTCTGGCACAACACCAGTTAGGATGGACGTATTAAACACATTCGTTAATGGCTGACTAAGTTCCATTTTGCATTCTTTAAGTACCCTGGAAAACAACTCGTCGGGTCCCGGGGACTTATTTTGCTTCAGTTTATCTATCTGTTTGATAACCATGTCCCTGGTGACAGTAATATTAGTTAATTTGAATTCTTCAAGAACTGAATAATTGTTAATTTCTGGAATCTCATTTACGTCTTCTTGTGTAAAGACTGACAAAAAATAGTCATTAAATAGAGAACACATTTCCAGTTCGTTATCCGTCAGCTGTCCATTCCCAATTATCAGAGGTCCTACCTTTTCCCTCACCTTCGTCCTGTACACTTGAAAGAACCCTTTTGGATTAGTCTTTGATTCATTAGCAACCTTAATCTCATAGTCACGTTTAGCCTTTCTAATCCCCTTTTTTACTTCTCTTTTCAACTGAACATATTGGTCAATAAGGTTAACATCTCCTCTTTTGATGCGCCTATAAATTCCTCTTTTCTCCCCTAATAGATGTTTTAGCCTCCTGTTAATCCATTTGGGATCGTTATTATTTGACCTATATTCTCTCTGGGGAATAAACATACTCTGTGCACGTTGTACATTATTAAGAAAAAAATCATAAACGCAGATCCCATCGTAATCGTTAGCTAGATTACCCCAGTAGAGATTAGACAGGTGTTCCCTAAGTCCAATATAATCGGCAGAACGAAAATCAGGAACTTTTACCGTATTATTCCTATTCTCGAACTCTCATGTAATATTAAAAGTAATGGATTTGTGATCACTAGCTCCAAGCTCTTCAGTGATCTCCAGATTATTTACAAGAGTTTCTTTATTTGACAAGACTAGGTCGAGCAAATTATTACCTCTGGTAGGCTCCGTCACACACTGCTTCAGAAAACAGTCCTGAACTACTTCCATAAAGTCACTGGACTCCAGATTACCGGTCAAAGAAGTCCAGTCAATTTGACTAAAGTTAAAATCCCCTACTATCACTACGTTATTGTGCCTAGAAGCCCTAACAATTTCGTCCCAAAGAAGTCTCCCTCTATCGTGATCCAAGCCTGGAGGTCGGTATATTACACCTAGAATCAGTTTTTCTTGACCTTCTAGAAACTCTACCCAAACAGATTCTGTTAATGATCCATCTATTTTTATGCCTGTTTTTATGCAGCAATTATATTTTCTCGTACATACAATGCAACTCCACCCCCTTTCCCATTATATCTATCTACATGGAACAACTTAAACCCCCGAATATGACACTCAGCAATCATATCCCGACTCTTGGTATTATACCATGTTTCAGTTATTGCAATGACATCAAAGTTCCCAGCACATGCTACCAAACGTAATTCGTTAATTTTATTTCTGGCGCTTTGACAGTTAGTATAAAATACATTGATATGTATCTTCTTGTGAACCTTTTTCAGCTTTTGTTTTACACAATTTCTGTTACTATCATTACCCTGTGTCACTCGATTACTGTTATTGTTAAGATTTATGATATCAAAGCCTGAATCAATATTTTGGCCCTCATTATTTACCATTCCTAAACCCATACCTCTAACTAATCCTAGTTTAAAGCCCTAACAACATCCTCAACTGAGCTAGCGAGAAATCCTACACCTTCCCTGGATAAGTGAACCCCATCCCTGGCATACATGTCATTTCGGCCATAGAAGTGGTCCCAGTTGTCAATGAATGGGACTGCATTATCCTTACAGTGTTTGTCCAGCCAGCAATTTATACCAATCGCTCTGGACAGCCATTCATTTCCAACACCCCTTCTTGGGAAAATGCCACATATAACAGGGCTCCCTCCCTTCTTCCTAATGATGTCTATTGTTGCCTTATACCTACTAACTAAATCCTCACTTCTACGCTTGGCTACATCATTGCCTCCAGCACTGAGGCAGATAATAGGATTGATCCCATTACCATGCATGATGTTGTCAAGCCGGCTAACAATGTCTTCCATCCCAGCCCCAGGAAAGCAAACCCTCTGTCTCCTACTCCTATCTTTCAAGCAGAAGGCCCTATCCATATATCTAACTTGGCTATCCCCAACAACAACAATGTTTTTACCTTCCTTGGTACCGTTCGTCGTGACGTTCCCAGTAGTCGACTCACATTCGTCTGGTAGCACAGAAAAGGAGTTCGAAGTTTCCACAGCAGTCTCTTTCTTCTTCGTCGTTACTACCTCTCCATTCGTCTTCTTGATCTTCAACTTCGTCCCATGCTGTCCGGTCATTGCCCAGGTTCCCTTCTTGACCTGAGGACTCACAACAGGAGGACTACTACGAATCCTCTTGTTTTCCTCCGTCAATCGCCGTATCTCAAGCTTCGCTACCCTCAATTCCTCCTTAAGCTGCTGGTAAAGTTGCTCAATAGGGGGCATCTTGATTCAGTCCACAGGGAGTACACTAGACACGTCTTCACTGAGCTAAGAACAGGTCATAAGCCAACAGACATAAGCCACCAGACATAAGCCAACAGACATAAGCCACCAGACATAAGCCACCCGACTATTATTTTTGTCCTAACTGTCAGGTAATTATATTGCAATATAGACTGATATACAATTAATCTAACAGAACCAAATATTTTACTAAAATGCTAATTGACCAGTTTTACCATGCCATTTTGGCTTAAATAGCAACGCTCTTCTTGCCGAATAAGGCAAACAAAAATTTGTGCATGAAATAATTTCGCAAAAATCATTCTAAACCTAACGAAAAAACTATATTTCATTGTGTTTGTTTATAATTAAATTATTGTAAACTTATCTAAAATATATTTAGTTGGATTAGGCTAAATTAAATTGCTCTTGTTATAATAAGGTTAGGTAAGTTTTCTAAGGTTCTTTTGGTACAAAATTTTTATTTTTTACATTAACATAAATGAAAAAACATATCTTTAAACGTATAAGAGAAAATTTTAGAAAGGACTTAATTTTAAACGAGTTCTTGCTATTTGACGAGTTTTACATATTCGGCCCCTTTATAAGCCCACTTATGTTTTGTTTTATAGTTCCTTGATAATGTGAGTACTCAAGAAAGAGCTTGGAATTCCTCTATTTTTTCATAGTGATTGTCTTGCATATTTTGATATCACCTATTTACTGTGATCTTTTTGCATATGAAAAAATAGAAGAATTCCAATCGATTTCGTGAGTACTCACATTATCAAGGAACTATAAAACAAAACATAAGTGGGCTTATAAAGGGGCCGAATAGGTAAAACTCGTCAAATAGCAAGAACTCGTTTAAAATTAAGTCCTTTCTAAAATTTTCTCTTATACGTTTAAAGATATATGTTTTTTTTCATTTAAGATTAAAACAACATAAATATAGCATTAGAACTGGACAAGATTCTAATGCTCTATTTATTCATGTGAGAGACTTTAACCATCCAATTGATTTTCAAAATGCTGAGAAGGTTGTATCAAACAAGTCCATGGTTGAGAGGAATATAATAGAATCATGTTTCATTAAAAGCAGTTTTGAAAATAATATGAATATTTCTTTTGGTTTATATAAATTGGATTCATTTATAATTAATAAAATTTGGGAAGAATTTAATGATAAATTGGACTAATCTTAATTCTTGGGAAGAGTTTCAGGTCCTTTCTTATGTTCCTCTTCACAGAGTCGTGAGATGTTACGCTACTGTGAGGTGTTGTCTTTGTTAGTGTGATGTGACTGTGAGGTGTATTCTGCCTCTTTAATAAGCCTTCTTCTCACGTTTCCTTTTATAGTTCCTTGATAATGTGAGTAGTCACGAAAGCGCTTGGAATTCTTCTATTTTTCATAGTGGTTGTCTTGCATATATATATATATATATATATATATATATATATATATATATATATATATATATATATATATATATATATATATGCATATATCGAAATAACCACAGGGAGATTTAAATGATAGCTCTAAGACTTTAGTGTAGAAATCAGCACATCGGGAGCTTGTAATGTTAGAAATAGAGTAGAAAAAACATGCAGATTCGTTCAGAGGAACGAACTACGTATGTATCACACGCACACGAAAGGACTAGGGATTGACAGGGTGGACAGGAAAGGACTAGGGATTGACAGGGTGGACAGGAAAGGACTAGGGATTGACAGGGTGGACAGGAAAGGACTAGGGATTGACAGGGTGGACAGGAAAGGACTAGGGATTGACAGGGTGGACAGGAAAGGACTAGGGATTGACAGGGTGGACAGGAAAGGACTAGGGATTGACAGGGTGGACAGGAAAGGACTAGGGATTGACAGGGTGGACAGGAAAGGACTAGGATTGACAGGGTGGACAGGAAAGGACTAGGATTGACAGGGTGGACAGGAAAGGACTAGGGATTGACAGGGTGGACAGGAAAGGACTAGGGATTGACAGGGTGGACAGGAAAGGACTAGGGATTGACAGGGTGGACAGGAAAGGACTAGGAATTGACAGGGTGGACAAGAACAGATTGTTGGAGAGGCAGGAAACAAGAATGCGAGGACACGACAAAGCTGGAAGTTGAAAACAGAGATGAGTTACAGGGATATAAGAGGTATTTCTTTAGCCTCAGGTGGACGAGAAGTGGAACATGAAATGGACAGTGGAGTGATAGAGGCAGGATCCATACATAGTTTTAAAAAGAGGTACGATAAAGCTAGGAGAGAGTGAATCCAGTAGTGACCTGAGAAGAGGTGGGGTCAGGAACCAAGACTCGAGTCCTGTTACCATATATAGGTGAATATATGCATACACACATACATACATACATACACACACGCTTATACACAGTCCTCCCATTTAAGAAAAAGCTTTACACACTGACGTGAAAGCTAATAATATCCTGCTTTTATCTGTGAAGAAATAAAAGGCTTCATCACTCATACCGGTGTATAAACATTGAGTTTAGAACACACTTAACACTGTTATCAGTGGTTCAGATTGAAGCTGACACACTGCTGAATGATCGTATGTGGAGAAGCAGTGTACACGATACAGAGTATAGTGCTGGTATTGAGTGAAGACACAGTATAGTGCTGGTATTGAGTGAAGACACAGTATAGTGCTGGTAGTGAGGGGTGAAGACACAGTATAGTGCTGGTATTGAGTGAAGACACAGTATAGTGCTGGTAGTGAGGGTTGAAGACACAGTATAGTGCTGGTATTGAGTGAAGACACAGTATAGTGCTGGTATTGAGTGAAGACACAGAATAGTGCTGGTAGTGAGGGGTGAAGACACAGTATAGTGCTGGTATTGAGTGAAGACACAGTATAGTGCTGGTAGTGAGGGGTGAAGACACAGTATAGTGCTGGAATTGAGTGAAGACACAGTATAGTGCTGGTATTGAGTGAAGAACACAGTATATGCTGGTATTGAGGGGTGGAGAACAAAGTATAGTGCTGGTATTGAGTGAAGACACAGTATAGTGCTGGTAGTGAGGGGTGAAGACACAGTATAGTGCTGGTAGTGAGGGGTGAAGACACAGTATAGTGCTGGTATTGAGTGAAGACACAGTATAGTGCTGGTATTGAGTGAAGACACAGTATAGTGCTGGTATTGAGTGAAGAACACAGTATATGCTGGTAGTGAGGGGTGAAGACACAGTATAGTGCTGGAATTGTGGGGTGAAGAACACAGTATAGTGCTGGAATTGAGTGAAGAACACAGTATAGTGCTGGTATTGAGGGGTGGAGAACAAAGTATAGTGCTGGTATTGAGTGAAGACACAGTATAGTGCTGGTATTGAGTGAAGAACACAGTATATGCTGGTATTGAGGGGTAGAGAACAGAGTATAGTGCTGGTATTGAGTGAAGACACAGTATAGTGCTGGTATTGAGTGAAGACACAATATAGTGCTGGTAGTGAGGGGTGAAGACACAGTATAGTGCTGGTATTGAGGGGTGAAGACACAGTATAGTGCTGGAATTGAGTGAAGAACACAGTATAGTGCTGGTATTGAGGGGTGAAGAACAAAGTAGAGTGCTGGTATTGAGTGAAGACACAGTATAGTGCTGGTATTGAGTGAAGACACAGTATAGTGCTTGTATTAAAGGGTGAAGACACAGAATAGTGCTGGTATTGAAGGGTGAAGACACAGTATAGTGCTGGTATTGAAGGGTGAAGAACACAGTATAGTGCTGGTATTGAGGAGTGAAGAACAAAGTATAGTGCTGGTATTGAGGGGTGAAGAACACAGTATAGTGCTGGTATTGAGGGGTGAAGACACAATATAGTGCTGGTATTGAGGGGTGAAGAACAAAGTATAGTGCTGGTATTGAGGGGTGAAGAACAAGGTATAGTGCTGGTATTGAGGGGTGAAGAACACAGTATAGTGCTGGTATTGAGGGGTGAAGAACACAGTATAGTGCTGGTATTGAGGGGTGAAGAACACAGTATAGTGCTGGTATTGAGGGGTGAAGAACACAGTATAGTGCTGGTATTGAGGGGTGAAGAACACAGTATAGTGTTGGTACTGAGGGGTGAAGAACACAGTATAGTGCTGGTATTGAGGGGTGAAGAACACAGTATAGTGCTGGTATTGAGGGGTGAAGGACACAGTATAGTGCTGGTATTGAGGGATGAAGAACACAGTATAGTGCTGGTATTGAGGGGTGAAGAACAAAGTATAGTGCTGGTATTGAGGGGTGAAGAACAAGGTATAGTGCTGGTATTGAGGGGTGAAGAACACAGTATAGTGCTGGTATTGAGGGGTGAAGAACACAATATAGTGCTGGTATTGAGGGGTGAAGAACACAATATAGTGCTGGTATTGAGGGGTGAAGAACATAATATAGTGCTGATATTGAGGGGTGAAGAACACAATATAGTGCTGGTATTGAGGGGTGAAGAACACAGTATAGTGCTGGTATTGAGGGGTGAAGAACACAATATAGTGCTGGTATTGAGGGGTGAAGAACACAATATAGTGCTGGTATTGAGGGGTGAAGAACACAGTATAGTGCTGGTATTGAGGGGTGAAGAACACAATATAGTGCTGGTATTGAGGGTGAAGAACACAGTATAGTGCTGGTATTGAGGGTGAAGACACAATATAGTGCTGGTATTGAGGGTGAAGAACAAAGTATAGTGCTGGTATTGAGGGTGAAGAACAAGGTATAGTGCTGGTATTGAGGGTGAAGAACACAGTATAGTGCTGGTATTGAGGGGTGAAGAACACAGTATAGTGCTGGTATTGAGGGTGAAGAACACAGTATAGTGCTGGTATTGAGGGTGAAGAACACAGTATAGTGCTGGTATTGAGGGTGAAGAACACAGTATAGTGCTGGTACTGAGGGGTGAAGAACACAGTATAGTGCTGGTATTGAGGGTGAAGAACACAGTATAGTGCTGGTATTGAGGGGTGAAGGACAGTATAGTGCTGGTATTGAGGGATGAAGAACACAGTATAGTGCTGGTATTGAGGGGTGAAGAACACAATATAGTGCTGGTATTGAGGGGTGAAGAACACAGTATAGTGCTGGTATTGAGGGGTGAAGAACACAATATAGTGCTGGTATTGAGGGGTGAAGAACACAATATAGTGCTGGTATTGAGGGTGAAGAACACAATATAGTGCTGATATTGAGGGGTGAAGAACACAATATAGTGCTGGTATTGAGGGGTGAAGAACACAGTATAGTGCTGGTATTGAGGGGTGAAGAACACAATATAGTGCTGGTATTGAGGGGTGAATAACACAATATAGTGCTGGTATTGAGGGGTGAAGAACACAGTATAGTGCTGGTATTGAGGGGTGAAGAACACAATATAGTGCTGGTATTGAGGGGTGAAGAACACAGTATAGTGCTGGTATTGAGGGGTGAAGAACACAATATAGTGCTGGTATTGAGGGGTGAAGAACACAATATAGTGCTGGTATTGAGGGGTGAAGAACACAATATAGTGCTGGTATTGAGGGGTGAAGAACACAATATAGTGCTGGTATTGAGGGGTGAAGAACACAATATAGTGCTGGTATTGAGGGGTGAAGGGTGAAAATAAGACACGGGAATATGTCGGGGTTAAGAGGATCCTGGTCTACAATCGCTGTAAATGAGTGTAAACGAAGGATAATAAAGGGAAGGTCCGGTTGAGGCACCAGTCATCACCACAGTTGTCACCAGTCATCACCACCGCTGTCACCAGTTATCACCGCTGTCACCAGTCATCTCCACCGCTGTCACCAGTCATCTCCATCGCTGTCACCAGTCATCTCCATCGCTGTCACCAGTCATCTCCACCGCTGTCACCAGTCATCACCGCTGTCACCAGTCTTCTCCACTGCTGTCACCAGTCATCTCCACTGCTGTCACCAGTCATCTCCACTGCTGCCACTAGTCACACGCAGTGCCACCGCTACCACCACCACTCACACACCACCACACGCAGTGCCACAGCTACCACCACCACTCACACATCACCACACGCAGTGCCACCGCTGACACCACCACTCACACATCACCACCACACGCAGGGCCGCCACCACCACTCACACGCCACCACCACTCACACGTCACCACCACTCACACATCACCACACGCAGTGCCACCACCACCACTCACACATCACCTCCACACGCAGTGCCACCACCACCACTCACACATCACACGCAGAGCCACCACCACCATCACTCACACATCACCTCCACACGCAGTGCCACCGCCACCACTCACACATCACCACACGCAGTGCCACCACCACCACTCACATCACCACACGCAGTGCCATCACCACCTTCATCATTCTTACCTATTGCCTCCACCACCAACATTTACCATCACTATCAACATTTTCATATGTCATTGCCAAATTTCATACAGACTGATCCACGATTAACACTGCACACATGTCACCTTACATGAGCGCCTGGTCTGCCAGGCTGTGTGTGCTAGCGGCCCACATGCCCGCATAGCAATGACAACCCAGCTGATGCGGCACTTGTGGAAAGCCGTCAGTATCTTTAAAACTTGTGTTCGTTGAAGCAATTTTTCTGATACCTGCTGTTAGGTTATGACACTGTTCCCTGATTGTATGTATTCAAGAGAGAACAATACAAGTGCTCTGAGGCATTCCCAAAACTTCAAATGATTTTATGTTGGTAGTAGACGACCTTATTACGCTCCGTAAGTGTGCTATCTGTCTTGCCTTGTAAAACACCGTGAGCACAAAACAATATTCAAGTCCTGAGAGCACAAGGATACCTGAAGGACGTTTCCGGGAGCCAACGCCCCCGCAGCCCAGGACTCCTAGAGGATCAAGGCTTGATCAACCAGGCTCCTTGCTGGTTACACGCTGTCCAAAGAACAAATTACAGCCCGGCTGGTAAGACACTGATTTGACGAACTTTCCAGATACCTTTTGAAGGTAGCCAAATGTTTGTTGGTAATTTCCCGTATGCATGGAGGGAGGGCATTGAAAAGTCAGGGACCTCTGACACTCATCGAGCACTCTCAGTGTACTCGTCGCGCCCCTACTTTTTAGTGGAGGTATTCTGCACCGTCTACCAAATCTCTTGTTATACGGAATGATAGCGATGTTTGGAACCAGTCCCTAAAGGATTTTCCATGTGTAAATTATGCACCTTTCTAGCCTACGTTCCAAGGAATACAGCTGATAGGACTACAAGCGTTCCCAGTAGTTCAGATGATTGAATGTATACGAGCGGTGAAAGTTCTCTGTAGGTTTTCCAGCTTAGCAATCCCACCTGCCTTGAAGGAGGTTGTCAGTATACAGCAATGTTCCAGCTTGGAGAGAACAAGACACTTAAAGAGTAGCATCAATGGCTCAGCATTTCCTGTCGGTAGAAGTATCAACATTGTTGTGATCCTCGAATGACAGATCTTCTGACATTACTTGTAATTCTCGCACATTAGACTTTCACTGTTGAATTTTTTGAGTTTGTCCTGTACTCCGTTGCAGTCTTTATTGCTTCTATTCTTCCACAGTAGATAAACTGAAACTTGTCCTCATTAAACACCATATTGTTGTCTGTTAGAACAGCATCATTGAAGGTGCTTCTCTTGTTCTGAAAGTTCTCATGATTCACCCTGCCATTTTTTTTTTTGCAGCATTTGTGTATTGTGTTTTCCAAATGACAGCCTCTGACATAATTATTCTTAATTTTTTTTATGTTTCTTCCGTTTTATGACCTGGTCTTTTCATTTGCCCATTCAAAGACTTTGTTAACATTTGTAATTATGCTGGGCCATCTACTGATATAACTTCGATATACCTTTGATAAGTTTTGAGAGGAGTTCTACTTCTGAAGCCAGGCCCTGGTCCAAGCTTGTCTAGTGCTTGCCTGGTCAACCAGTCTGAAGCTGTTGGCAGCTCGCTGGCCCACGTATCCACCACATCCAAATTAATTTGGCACTTGGTGGACATACTGTTCAGTTTCCACTTGATGACCTCTAACATTTGTCTCAGTAATGTTTCTGATATCTTCTGGTAAGATGTTGAATAGTCTGGACCCACGGACGCTGATACAAAGTTCTCTTAAGTGTGTCCACAGCGCCTCTGCTGTCACTGGGTTTATTGCCTTACTGTGTTCTTTGAAAAACAGATCAGCCCACTTAATTACTCACAGGTCCTACACTTGTTCCTTTCATTCTATTTGATGATCATCTTGGGTTTTGTAGTGTGTCCCTTTTAAATTCTTCTTTCTTTCTATATTAAAGCAGCTGGAACTTATCACCACTGAACGTCATGTTCTCTACTGGCCACTGGAAAACCCTGCATGTATCTTCCTGCAATTTTTCAATATCTGCTACGGAGGCGACTTTTATGCTTATTTTAGTGTCATCCACAAATAATGCAAAGCGATGGCGTGTGTATTTATCTACGCTACGTGGCCACTTTATTAGGTACACCTACTCGTTAATGCAAATATCTAATCAACCAATCATGCGGCAGCACCTTAATGCCTGGTAAATTAGACACATATGCAACACTTGGGTATCTTTATTGAGGAAACGTTTCGCCACACAGGGGCTTCATCAGTCCATACAAAGGAGAATCGTGAAGAACAGGAGGAGTGTGAGGTTGTCAGTCCCTCAATCTTGAGTCGATGTTGTCAGTCCATCAAGATTGAGGGACTGACAACCCACCTCCTCCTGTTCTTCACGATTCTCCTTGTATGGACTGATGAAGCCCGTGTGGCGAAACGTTTCCTCAATAAAGATACCCAAGTGTTGCATATGTGTCTAATTTACCAACTCGTCGGTTCTCTGAACCATTCATTCACACCTTAATGCCTAAAAGCATCCAGACATGGTCAAGAGGTTCAGTTCTTGTTCAGCCCGAACATCAGAATGAGGAAGAAATGTGATCTAAGAGACTTTGACTGGAATTATTGTGGTGCCAGACGGTTTGAATATCTCACAAACTGATCTGGGATTTTCACGCACAACGAAACAGCAGACCACACCAGGTTCCAATCATGTCAGCTAAGTTTTCACAGTGATCGAATTCAGGCTGTTCTGAGGACAAAGAGGAGCCCTATCCAGCACTAGAAGGGTGTACCTAATAAAATGGCCACTCAGTGTATGTCTGCTATAAGGATAAGAAGCAGTAGAGGTGCCAAGACTGTGCCTTTGGGTACAGAGCTTTTTACCTCGCTAATCCTGGATTTTGCTGTTTGCTCTTACTCCTTGTCTTCTATCTGTCAGAAAGTTGAATATCCATCTGCCTACCTTCCCCGTTTTGCCCGTAGTCCTCACTTCGTGTACAATCACCCCATGATCGTATTTATCAAACGCCCACCTGGGACCAGGCTCCCCATGGCCCGGTCCGTGACCAGACCTTCCAGGGCCATGACCAGGCCTTCCGGGTCCGTGACCAGGCCTTCCGGGTCCGTGACCAGGCCTTCCGGGTCCGTGACCAGGCCTTCCGGGTCCGTGACCAGGCCTTCCGGGTCCGTGACCAGGCCTTCCGGGTCCGTGACCAGGCCTTTTCAAAATTCGTGTATACCGCATCTACTTTTTGGTTCTCTTCCAGCATCTTCGAAATTCTGTGGTAGTGGGTGAGCGGTTGTGACAAGCACCATCTCCCCAGCTCTACAACCATGCTGGTTTGGGTTGTGCAGATTCGTCCATAAATTTAGGTGACTTTCATGGGGGATTTATACATCCACTGCAAAAGATACGAAGTTTTGCTCAGTGTTCTTATTCATGTCTGCTATGACCTTATCTTGAAGTAGTGAACTTTTTTTTTTCCCATGCTGAGATTGAACTTTTGTTTTGTTTACTGCCACTCTTTGTGATATATTAAGAAATTTGTAGGTTCAGTTCCCTTACTTTTCCTGTCACACCTCTTGACTTCATTTTAGAAGTTATTACTACCACTACCACCACCACTAAACCACTACCATCACTACCACCAACACCATCATTACCACCAACACCATCATTACCACCAACACTATCACCACCATCATCATACCAAGTCAACTATCAAGAAGCTCATCACTAGTAATCCCTTCCTTAAATCACTTGTAAAAGCAACTGATCAAGAAGAAATTTCTCGCCTAACTGGTAGTAATAATTTAACACAAGTTCGGAGAAGTGGATAAAAAGACTTCAATGAAGAATATTTGGATTTCTTCCTGAAGCCATATGAATATTCCACTTCCCCTACCACCCCATCATATGAATATTCCACTTCCCCTACCACCCCATCATATGAATATTCCACTTCCCCTACCACCCCATCATATGAATATTCCACTTCCCCTACCACCCCATCATATGAATATTCCACTTCCCCTACCACCCCATCTTTTCATTCTTTTTCCACCAATAGGTATATTTTATTACATAATATGGTACAAAAGATTTAACAGATACACTGTTGATATAACGATGGCATATACAGTACATTAGGTGTGAGAGATACATGTCTAATACATACTGTTACATGTTTGTCACTGATTATAATGCGAAAATCTCATTCAGCTCCTCAGAGCTGGGGCGCGTGCCCAAAATACAGCATGCATTACCCCTCTGAACAGCAGCGCTGCCCTGGGATCCCTAGTTACCCTGTTGAGTCTTTTGCCCAGCTCCTTGAGGAACTTAGATGCACTCTTTCCCCATGAGCCAAGGGTCTCCGAGCCTATGGGAACAAACATATGATGATGGGCAAGTTCTCCGTATTTTCTCGACTTTTGGGACTCCCTGAAGGTGGCAGCTGCCCCTCCTTCCTCCCTGGTGTACTGGAGATAGGTATCAGTCAAGGTAGATGCACATGTGTAGTCCCACACCACCTGCTTGCCGTTTGTCCAGTCTTGAATGTTGATACCATCTAGATGCTTTTGGCTGCCATCAGATCTGCATAGTTGGGGTGGTTCCCTTACTGCTGTTCATCCGGCTGTTGTGAGGCTCCTCTTGATGTTATTAACCTCTTCATGTCTTGCAATCTTTCCCTCGGATTTACGACACACAAGACCATGGTACCCAAATCGGTCTGCTGCTTCACTGCCACAAATACACCTGTGTTCGGCGAGAATAGGGGCGCCAAGTCGAAGGGCAACACCAATGCGGATGGTCTGTGGGTCGAGGCGTGTGCCAAGGCTGGAGTTGGGAACAGCCAACAGAAAGTACCCTGCATGAGAAGCTCTCACTGCCAGGAGGCGGGCTCTATCATATTCGTACAGTATGGGGTTATCATATGAAGGAGCACATCTTAGGAAATATGTCAACCTGGGCAGACTCAAGCATTTTGTGAGAAGGTACAAGGCATCATGGGTGTCAAGATTGCCTATTCCTTGTTACATTCTCCTCAGCTTTTCCAGTTTCTTACTGAGAATTGTGTCAATGGCACTACCAGGAGCATCAGTCGTTGCCCCCACAAATAGTGTCTTGCTTGGAGCACCTCTGGGAAGCGATGCCATTGACACAATTCTCAGGAAGAAACTGGAAAAGCTGAGGAGAATGGAACAAGGAATAGGCAATCTTGACACCCATGATGCCTTGTACCTTCTCACAAAATGCTTGAGTCTGCCCAGGTTGACATATTTCCTAAGATGTGCTCCTTCATATGATAACCCCATAAGAACATAAGAAAGAAGGAACACTGCAGCAGGCCTACTGACCTATGCGAGGCATGTCCATGTCACTCCCCGGCTTAGACCTGACTACCTGGAGTTAACCCTCTCCGTTCCTTAGACATCAAACTTACTTTCCGCCAGACTAACACTCTTCGCACTAATCTAGTTCATACCTCTCCTCCCTCTATAGATGCTCCTGGTGTCTACTCTATTTCTTGTTCCTCCTGTCCTCTTCAGTACTTTGGTGAAACTGGCCGATCTCTTTCTGACAGACTTAGGGAGCACAAAAATAATGTTAGTCTTGCCGACACCAATAATGCTCTTTTCTGTCATGTCAGAGATCACAGTCATCCTACTGATTGGTCTTCTGCTAAAACTGTTTACCCTACGTCCAACTTTCAGAGTCGTCGTCTTGTTGAATCCTCCCTTATACACAACTTTCCTTGTATGAATCTGAGTCCTGGCTTTGTCTCTGTTGATGCTTTCCTTTCCCATTACATTGTTAAATGCTCCAAACTTCAGAACACCCGTGACTTAACCTGATTCTTTTTTCCCTTCTCCCTTCCTCTTTCTTCTTCTGTGTTTTCTTTCTTTTGCCTTGTTTATGTTGTTCATTATTATCTTTTTCCCCCTCTGTGTTCTTGCCCCTACCCTATGTGAGTCACTAGCTCCCTTGCAGTGCTCCTCTTTCTTAGTATTTGACTGACTCCACTGCTACTACCACCATTACTCCTCCACCACTTTCTCTTGTTCCCGCCCCTCTCGGCTGCCTATATAAACCTCCCTCTCTCCCTTCTTTCTGTCCGGGTCACCATTTGGAGAAGACCCGGGCCGGATGTACCGGCGAACCTACAACAACAACTTCTTTCTGTTAGTGTGACTTTGTAAATGGTCCAAGTCGGACCGAAACGTCGTCGTAAGCTCCTTTCTTCAATTGCGGGTTATGTGTGTATTATTGGTCTATAGTTCGAAGCTAAGGACCTGTCACCTGCCTTGTAAATAGGTATTACATTTGCCATTTTCCACTTGTCTGGCACTATGCCAGTTTGTAGTGATATGTTGAAAAGATTAGCCAAAGGTTTGCTAAGTTCCTCTTTACATTCCTTTAAAACCCTAGCAAACAGTTCATCAAGGCCTGGGGATTTGTTTGGTTTTAATTTCTCTATTTGTCTGAGGACCATGTCACTAGTTACTCCAATCGTGCATAGTTTATTATCGTCATGTTCTACATAATTTATTAGGGTGGTAGGGGAAGTGGAATATTCAAATGGCTTCAGAAAGAAATCTAAATATTCTTCCTTGAAGCCTTTTCATCCACTTCTCCGAGGCTATGGGTCCCACAATGTACACCAGAGGTGGACCCCATCCTATATATATATATGTCGTGCCTAATAGGTAAAATTAGTCAATTAGCAAGAACTCATTTAAAATTAAGTCCTTTCTAAAAATTCTCTTATATGTTTAAAGATATATTTTTCATTTATGTTAATGTAAAAAATAATAATTTTGTACCAAAAGAACCTTAGAAATTTTACTTAACCTTATTATAACAAGCGCAATTTAATTTAGCCTAATCCAACTAAATATGTTTTAGATAAGTTTACAATAATTTAATAATAAACAAACACAATGAAATATATTTTTTTCGTTATGTTCAAAATTATTTTCCCGAAAATATTGCATACACAAATTTTCGCTTGCCTTATTCGGCAAGGGAGTTGCTATTTAAGCCAAAGTTGCAAGTTTTTACCTGTTCGGATGTGTGATGTGGTGTCATTACACATCTTAGACAAGGATGTGTGATGTCACCATGTTTTTTTCAATATATTTATAGATGGGGTTGTAAGAGAAGTGAATGCTCGGGTGTTGCCATGAGGTGTGGGGTTAAAAGATAAAGAATCTAACACAAACTGGAAGTTGTCACAGTTGCTCTTTGCTGATGACACTGTGCTTTTGATCAAACCAAATGCAAAGTATGTGGTCAGCACTATGGTCACTATCTTTAACACAATGTGCTTAATTGTCCACCTATTGTGGTATATAGAGATAGACAGCATAATAACCTATGTGACATGTCAAGATGTCTTATTAATGAAAATAAGATACCAGATATATTAAGCAAATTTTCTAAGTTTGCTTGTAACAAATAAGTAAACTGTAGATATAAATCCAAATGTACTACTGTTAACCTTTTTTGGGGGCCTAGTTCCTAGGCCTATTGTGTATTCATATGCTCTTGCGCTACCGTCTACAGGATGGATATAGGGTGCACAATAAACTAGCCACTTCCATGGCAAAATCTAAAATCTAAACTACCACCACCACCCAACAACCATCACCACTATCCAACAAACATCACTACTGCCATCATACAGTCGACGCAGACGACGCAGACGACGACGACGACGACGACGACGACGACGACAACGACGACGACGACGCCACCAGGTTTTTGTTTTAGCTGGGAACATAGTTCCGACCGCTGCTATACGCTTCCCATTAATATTCTTCCCACTCACTGTATTCCTCAAAAATCCTCCCACTATTCTCCCCAAAAAATAAAAAATCCAGTATTTTTACCAATATACGCCCCAGTTATTATTTTCCCTAATATACTCCCCAGTCACTATTTCGCTAATATACTCCCCAGCCACTATTTTCCCCAATATACTACCCAGTCACTATTTCGCTAATATACTCCCCAGCCACTATTTTCCCCAATATACTACCCAGTCACTATTTTCCCACATTGCACTAATTTTCCAATATATTACCCAGTCACTATTTTCCCCAGTATACTCCCCAGTCACTATTTTCCCCAATACGATGCCTGTACACTGCTGGTTCTCAGGCACTCTGATCACTCACACTCTCCCCAACAATCATCTTCTCGCGGCCTCAAAACCTTTATCACTTTCACTCTCGTCGCCTCACTTTCACTAATCACTTTCACTCTCGTCATGTTACTTGCCGTGACTCCACCATCACCACCATTACTATCACTATCACCACCACTAACACACCACCACCACTACAACACCACCACTACAACACCACCACCACTACAACACCACCACTACAACACCACCACCACTACAACACCACCACCACTACAACACCACCACCACTACAACACCACCACCACCACTACAACACCACCACCACCACTACAACACCACCACTACAACACCACCACCACTACAACACCACCACCACCACTACAACACCACCACCACTACAACACCACCACTACAACACCACCACCACTACAACACCACCACCACCACTACAACACCACCACCACCACTACAACACCACCACCACTACAACACCACCACCACTACAACACCACCACCACCACTACAACACCACCACCACTACAACACCACCACCACTACAACACCACCACCACTACAACACCACCACCACCACTACAACACCACCACCACTACAACACCACCACCACTACAACACCACCACCACTACAACACCACCACCACCACTACAACACCACCACCACTACAACACCACCACCACTACAACACCACCACCACTACAACACCACCACCACTACCACACCACCACTACAACAACAACACCACCACTACAACACCACCACCACTACAACACCACCACCACTACAACAACACCACCACTACCACACCACCACCACTACAACACCACCACCACTACCACACCACCACTACCACACCACCACCACTACAACACCACCACCACTACAACACCACCACCACTACAACACCACCACCACTACAACACCACCACCACCACTAGACCACACAACACACACCACCACCACTACAACACCACCACCACTCAACACCACCACTACACACCACCACCACTACAACACCACCACCACTACCACCCACACACACCACCACCACTACAACACCACCACCACTACAACACCACCACCACTACACACCACCACCACTACCACACCACCACCACTACAACACCACCACCACTACACACCACCACCACTACAACACCACCACCACACCACCACCACTACAACACCACCACCACTACCACACCACCACCACTACAACACCACCACCACTACAACACCACCACCACTACAACACCACCACCACTACAACACCACCACCACTACAACACCACCACCACTACAACACCACCACCACTACAACACCACCACCACCACTACAACACCACCACCACTACAACACCACCACCACTACAACACCACCACTACAACACCACCACCACTACAACACCACCACCACTACAACACCACCACCACTACAACACCACCACCACTACAACACCACCACCACTACACACCACCACCACTACAACACCACCACCACTACCAACCACCACCACCACTACAACACCACCACCACTACAACACCACCACTACAACACCACCACCACTACAACACCACCACCACTACACCCACACCACCACTACAACACCACCACCACTACAACACCACCACCACTACAACACCACCACCACTACAACACCACCACCACTACAACACCACCACCACCACTACAACACCACCACCACTACAACACCACCACCACTAACCACCACTACACACCACCACCACTACAACACCACCACCACTACAACACCACCACCACTACAACACCACCACCACTACAACACCACCACCACTACAACACCACCACCACTACAACACCACCACCACTACAACACCACCACCACTACAACACCACCACCACTACAACACCACCCACCACTACAACACCACCACCACTACAACACCACCACCACTACAACACCACCACCACTACAACACCACCACCACTACAACACCACCACCACTACAACACCACCACCACTACAACACCACCACCACTACAACACCACCACCACTACAACACCACCACCACTACAACACCACCACCACTACAACACCACCACTACAACACCACCACTACAACACCACCACCACTACAACACCACCACCACCACTACACACCACCCCATACAACACCACCACCACTACAACACCACCACCACTACAACACCACCACCACTACAACACCACCACCACTACAACACCACCACCACTACAACACCACCACCACTACAACACCACCACCACTACAACACCACCACCACTACAACACCACCACCACTACAACACCACCACCACTACAACACCACCACCACACTACGTTTTTTGTTTACGTATTCCAAAACTTTGCTTATTCGTTTGAGATCCGTCATCACCTGTGGATGATGTTTAACTTGTGGTATTGTTGACAGTCTGCAACCTTCCATGGAGGTGTTGTCCGCCGGTGCTGGAAACTTACAAGGTTTTCACGTAGGCATGATTGTTGGCCTTTTCCCCCAAAAATATGCTATGCGAGTCTTGTAGACTGCAAGTCAGGCTAAGACCGTCCTCAGTGCTGCCAAGAACATAACTGTCCTCAATTATAATGTCAGATCACTGAGTAAACACTATGATGACCTGCCACTGCTTAATTCTTTAAATGTGACACTAAATGTGTCTCTTAAACGATCAGTACCTGACCAGTCGGGTTGTGGCTCGTATGTCGGTTTGCGTGCGGCCAGCAGTAACAGCCTGGTTGATCAGGCCCTGATCCACCACGATGACTGGTCACAGACCGGGCCGCCGGGGCGTTGAGCCCCGAAACCCCCTCCAGGTATACCATCATCACCATCATTATCATCAATCAATTATTTATTCACTTCATCCAGTCACTGTCAACCTCATCATCAGTCACTGTCAACCTCATCATCAGTCACTGTCAACCTCATCATCAGTCACTGTCAACCTCATCATCAATCACTGAACATTCTCAACCACATCATCACTAGTCACATTCTCAACCACATCATCACTCGTCACATTCTCAACCACATCATCACTCGTCACATTCTCAACCACATCATCACTCGTCACATTCTCAACCACATCATCACTAGTCACATTCTCAACCACATCATCACTCAACCACATCATCATTATTCATTACTTCTAACCACTGATCATCACATCTTCCATAAACTACCTTTATAAAACATACATTCATCATCAGTGGATAACCAGTAACAACCCACACACAGACACAAACTCAGAAGATCCTCTTCAGCAGATGCTGAAGAGGATCCCAGAAGGGGATCGAAATATACAGACCCATCTGTGATTCTGTCTCTCTGTGCATTATTAGTGAGCATGTTAAACGTTTGGCACTCTGCCAGGTTCTCCCTCCCTCCCTCTCTCTCTCTCTCTCTCTCTCATAAACAGATAAATCCTACAAATAAACCTTTCAAATGTTACCTGTGATATACCTTTATTCAGTTGCGAAAGTTCTACTTCAGGAGCCCGGCCTTGGGTAAGGCTCGTCTGGTGCTAGGTTCGTCAACCAGGTTGTTGCTGCTGGTGACCCGCTGCCCCACATATCCATCACAGCCTTATTGATCTGGCACTTGGTGAAGATACTTGTCCAGTTTCCTCTTGACTTTTACAGTTGTTCCAGCAGTGTTTCTGATATCTTCTGGTAAGATGCTGAACAGTCTGGGACAACGAATAAACGCACCCCTGCGTTTATTTTGCATTAATTGATGAGTACAACTAAGGGAGTACAACTAGGTGAGTAAACACGAGTACAACTCTGGGAGAACAACTAAGGGAGTATAAGTAAGAGACTACAAATAGAAGAGTACAACTGAGGTAGTACAAAGTACAAGGTGACTACAACTAGGAGAGTGCAAATAAGGAAGTACAACTAGGAGAGTACAACTAGGAAATTTTAATTAGGGAGTACAACTAGGAGAGTATAACTACAACTAATAATGAAGAGAGTGTAATCAGAACCTGAGAGAGAGAAAAGTTGTCTCCCCCCCCCCGAGTCAGTGTTCAGCAACCCACTAAATGACAGCAAGGTAGACAATGCAGAATTTTTTTTCACTCCAGCAGAAGGCTGCGAAGACCAACTAACTGGCATTAGTACAAACCCCATAGATTTGGAAAAAGAAATGGACAACATGCCCACTCACTCAGCACCTGGACCAGATTCATGAAATGCTTTATTTATAAAGCAGTGCAAAGTACCATTAGCAAGAGCCCTTAGTATTCTGTGGAGAAAGAGCTTAGATCTAGGTGAAATTCCAGAGGCCTTAAAGAGTGCAGACATAGCTCCTTTGCATAAGGGAGGTAGTAGAGCACTAGCTAAAAATTACAGACCAGTAGCCCTCACTTCTCACATCATAAAGTGATGAGACGGCAGATTACAAATTTCATGGACCAGCACAACCAGCATAACCCGAACCAGCATGGCTTCAGAGCAGGTCGATCATGCCTGTCACAGCTGCTGAACCATTATGACAGAATTACGGAGGCGTTGGAAGACGACCAAAACGCAATATGATTTACACAGATTTTGCAAAGGCGTTTGACAGATGCGATCATGGAGTGATAGCGCACAAAATGAGGACCATGGGCATTACGGGGAAGGTAGGCAGCTGGATTTTCAGGTTCCTAACACACACAACACAAAAAGTAGTAGTGAACAGAGCAAGATCCAGCATCAGCGAGGTCAAAAGCTCAGTGCCCCAAGGAACTGTCCTGGCACCTCTGCTGTTTCTCATCCTCATACCAGACAGATAAAAACACCCGTCACACTTTTGTATCATCATTTGCAGATGACACTAAAATAAGCATAAAGTCACTACGGTAGAGGACACTGAAAAATTACAGGAAGACATAAGCAGGGTCTTCCAGTGGGCAGTGGAGAACAACATGACGTTCAGTGGTGATAAGTTTCAGCTGCTTAGGTATGGAAAGAATGAAGAACTCAAAAGGAACACTATATACAAAACTCAAGAGGATCACCACATAGAACGAAAGGACTTGGGAATAATTATGTCTGCTGATCTGTCTTTTAAAGACCATAACAAGACAAAGATCTCAACAGCCAGGAAGATGACGGGGTGGGTATTGAGAACTTTCAAAACAAGGGAAATAATGCCGATGGTGACACTCTTCAAATCGCTAGTGCTCCCTCACTTAGAATACTGCTCAGTGCTGACGGCCCCGTTCAGGGCAGGAGAAATATCAGAGCTGGAACAAATACAGAGATCGTTTACGGCTCACATTGAGCCAGTAAAGCACCTAAGTCTCGAATATGTACTCATTGGAGCGGAGGAGAGAGAGATACATGATAATATATACCTGGAAAGTACTTGAGGGCCTGGTCCCAAATCTGCACACTGCCATAACAACATACTGGAGTGAGAGATATGGGAGGAAGTGTAAAATAAACCCAGTGAGGAGCAGGGGTGCGGTGGGGACAATAAGGGAACACTGTATTAACATCCGGGGTCCCAGACTATTCATCTTACCAGAAGATATCCGAAACATCGCTGGAACCAGTGTAGAAGCCTTCAAGAGGAAACTGGACAAGTATCTTCATCAGGTGCCAGATCAACCAGGCTGTGATGGATATTTGGGGCAGCGAGCCTATAGCAGCAACAGCCTGGTTGACCAGGCAAGCACCAGACGAGCCTGGCCCATGGCCGGACTTAGGGTGGAGAAACTCTCTAAACTCTTCAAAGGTATATCAAATTCCGAGTACTGCCTCCTCTTCTCTCTCTCATTCTCATATCCAACACAAGACGGATATACAAATCATACGCACCGTATCATCCATCATACATAAGAACATAAGAACATAAGAATGGAGGAACACTGCAGAAGGCCTACTGGCCCATACAAGGCAGGTCCTTATCAAAACCACCACTACCTAAGAATTTACTCCTGTACTCACGACACTAATCAAATCCAGCCCCTCCCACTCATATATTTGTCCAATCTCTTTTTAAAGCCACCCAAGGTCCTAGCCTCTATCACCCTACTCGGAAGATTGTTCCACGCATCTACAACTCTGTTCGAAAACCAGTACTTGCCTATGTCCTTTCTAAATCTAAATTTATCCAATTTAAATCCGTTATTTCTGGTTCTTACTTGGTTCGATATCCTCAGAATTTTATTAATATCTCCTTTGTTTATGCCCATCATCCACTTGTACACCTCGATGATATCTCCCCTCATTCTACGTCTCTCCAGAGAGTGGAGATTCAACGCTCTAAGTCTATCTTCATACGGGAGATTTCTTATACTGTAAATCATTTTAGTCATTCTTCTTTGTATGTTCTCCAATGAATCTATATCCATCCTGTAGTAAGGAGACCAAAACTGAGCTGCATAATCCAAATGAGGTCTCACTAGTGATGTATAGAGCTGTAAAATAACTTTTGGACTTCTGTTGCTTATACTTCTTGAAATAAATCCTAGTAATCTGTTAGCCTTATTGCGCACACTTAGGCACTGTTGTCTTGGCTTTAGATTTCTGCTTACCATGACTCCCAAGTCTTTTTCACATTCTGTATGATCAAGCTCAACTTCACCTAGTTTATAAATTCGAGGGATATTTTCATTACCAACGACAAGCACCTTACACTTGTCCACATTGAACTTCATCTGCCACTTTTCAGACCAAGACATTAATTTATCCAAATCCTCCTGGAGTTCACTGTTATCCTCCTCAGAATGAATTATACGGCCTATTTTTGTATCATCAGCAAATTTACTCATGTCACTTGCAATTCCTTCATCAAGGTCATTAATGTAAATTATGAACAACAATGGGCCCAAAACTGATCCTTGTGGAACGCCACTAGTGACAAATCCCCATTCAGATTTGACCCCATTAATGGAAACTCTCTGCTTTCTATTGGTAAGCCATGCCTCTATCCATGCTAGAACTTTACCTCCTATACCATGAGCTGCCACCTTTCTTAAGAGTCTCTTGTGAGGTACTCTATCGAAGGCCTTACTGAAATCCAAGTAAACTATATCATATTCTTTATCACTGTCTACTGCCTCAAATGTTTTATTGAAAAACGTCAGTAAATTTGTCAGGCAGGAACGACCTCTCGTAAACCCATGCTGAGATTCATTAATCAAATTATGTTCTTCAAGGTGACTTCTGATAATATCAGCAATAATTGATTCTAATAATTTGCCTACTATAGACGTGAGGCTTATTGGACGGTAATTTGATGGAATGGACTTATCCCCTGATTTGAATATAGGAACTACATTAGCTATCTTCCACATCTCTGGCACAACACCAGTTAGGATGGACGTATTAAACACGTATCATTATACGCACCGTATGTATCATTCTTCGCAGACGATGCTAGAATTTTTATGAGTGACATCCACTAAGGACACAACAGCTTCAAGGTGATATAAACAAAGCCTTCCAGCGGGCCATTGATGAAAATATGATGCGAGGATCAATTTCAGTTATTTAGCAGTGGAAATACTGAGGAAATAAAAAAAAATGGAACGAAGCATACAGGTAACTTGATTCACTGGACATAGCATAAGACTAATGTGAGTAACCTAGGAGTGATTATGTCAAGATCTCACATTCAAACATCACAACAGTGTCACTATCACAACTGCAAGGAAAATGATAGGCTGGATAACTAGAACCTTCAAAATAAGAGATGTTATGCCATAATGATACTCTTTAGGTCACTTGTTCTCTCTAGGCTGGAGTACGGTTGTACTCTTAACAGCTCCGCTCAAGACAGGTGAAATCACAGACCTGGAAAACGTGCAGAGAACCTTCACTGCACGCATGGATTCAGTCAAGCATCTAAATTACTGAGAACGCCTTTAGTCCCTCGATCTACACTCCTTGGAACGTAGGCGCGAAAGATACATTTTAATCTTTACCTGGAAAATTCTAGAGGAAGACTGATCCAAAATCTTTACACAACTTACTTTCCCTGAAAGGAAGAGGCAAGACAGACGGTGGTAAATACCTCCAATGAAAAGCACGGGTATAGTGGCTACACTAAAGAAAATCTCAATAAGCATAAAGGGTCCAAGACTTCTCAACGCCCTCCCTTCATACAAATGGGGGATTACCAGCAGACCCCGACTGTCTTTAAAACAGATCCTGACAAGTTCCTCAAGTCAGTGCCTGATCTGCCAGGCTGTGGAGCTTATGTCGGACTTCGTGCAGCTAGCACCAACAGTCTGGTTGATCAGTCACTTAACATAAAAGCCAGGCCCTTGGCTGGGCCGCCTAGATCACCTACGCACCATCACCTATGCACCGTTACCTACACATCACCTACGCAATCACCTACACATCACCTACGCACCGCCACCTACACATCACCTACGCACCGTCACCTACACGTCACCTATAATCCGTCACCTACATATCACCTATGATCCGTCACCTACATATCACCTCCGCACCGTCACCCACAAATCATCTACGCACCGTCACCTACACATCACCTACGTACCATCACCTACACATCACCTATGCACCGTCACCTACGTACACATCACCTACGCACCGTCACCTAAACATCACCTACGCCCCATTACCTACACAACACCTATCGCAACGTCACCTACACATCTACGCACCGTCACCTACACATCACCTACGCACAGTCACCTACACATCTACGCACCGTCACCTACACATCTACGCACCGTCACCTACACAACCTACGCACCGTCACCAACACGTCACCTATACATCATCTACGCACCGTCACCTACACTTCACCTACGCACCGTCACGAACACATCACATATATAATCTACGCACCGTCACATCACCTACGTACCGTCACCTACACATCACCTACGCACAGTCACCTACACATCACCTACGCACCAAGAGCGTACACTGCGTAGTATCAAGGTTCAAGGTAAACAGGTCACCACTAGAACTACTGGTAACATTTACACTACGTCATCCCATGTATTGAATAGGGAGGGAGGGGAGAGGATAGATGGGAAGAGAGAGGGAGGGAGAGGAGAGGATAGGATAGATGGGAAGAGAGAGAGAGGGAGGGAGGGGAGAGGATAGGACAGATGGGAAGAGAGAGGGAGGGAGGGAGAGGATAGGATAGATGGGAAGAGTGAGGGAGGGAGGGAGAGGATAGATGGGAAGAGAGAGGGAGGGAGGGAGAGGATAGGATAGATGGGAAGAGGGAGGAGAGGATAAAAGGGAAGAGGGAGGGAGGGGAGAGGATAGAAGGGAGGAGGGAGGGAGGGGACAGGATAGAAGGGAAGAGGGAGGGAAGAGAGAGGATAGAAGGGAAATGGGAGGGAAGAGAGAGGATAGAAGGGAAATGGGAGGGAAGAGAGAGGATAGAAGATAGAATGGAGGAGAGGGAGGGAGAAGATAGAATGGAAGAGAGAGGAATAGGGTAGAATGGAAGAGGGAGGGTAGAATGAAAGGGAAGGGAGGGAGAATGGAAGAGATGGAGGGAGGAGAGAGTGGAAGAGGGAGGGAGGGGAGAATGGAAGAGGGAGGGAGAATGGAAGAGAGGGAGGGAGGGAGAATGGAAGAGGGGGAGGAGAATGGAAGAGGGGGAGGGAGGGAGAATGGAAGAGAGGGAGGGAGGAGAATGGAAGAGAGGGAGGGAGGGAGAATGGAAGAGAGGGAGGGAGGGAGAATGGAAGAGAGGGAGGGAGGGGAGAATGGAAGAGAGGGAGGGAGGGGAGAATGGAAGGGAGGGAGGGGAGAATGGAAGAGAGGGAGGGAGGGGAGAATGGAAGAGAGGGAGGGAGGGGAGAATGGAAGAGAGGGAGGGAGGGGAAGGGTTCAACTTAGAGAAGTTAAATGTATGGATATAAGAGTTGAGGGCAAATTGATGGCTTAATAAGTGGATGAATAATGACCTGGTAGATAACATCTGAGAAGTGAGAGAGATGGACAACTGAGGGACAACTGAGGGACAACTGAGGGACAACTGATGGACAACTGAGGGACAACTGGGGTGTGTACTCACCTAATTATGGTTGCAGGGGTCGATTCATAGTTCCTCGCCCCGTCTCTTAAGTGGTCACTACTAGGTCCACTCTCTCCCTGCTCCAAGAGCTTTATCATACCTCTTCTTAAAGCTATGTATGGATCTTGCCTCCACTACATCTCTCTCCAGATAGTTCCACTTCCTGACAACTTTATGACTGAAGAACTTCCTAACATCCTTGTGACTCATCTGAGTCTTCAACTTCCAATTGTGACCCCTTGTTGCTGTGTCCCATCTCTGGAACATTCTATCCCTATCCTCTCGGTATTTTATGTCATTATCATGTTTCCCCTATCCCTCCTGTCCTCCAGTGTCGTCAGGTTGATTTCCCTTAACTAGTCCCTTAGCTCAGGGACTAGTCTTGTTGTAAACCTTTGCACTTTCTCTAATTTCATGACGTGTGTGTGTGTGTGTGTGTGTGGAGAGAGAGAGAGAGAGAGAGAGAGAGAGAGAGAGAGAGAGAGAGAGAGAGAGAGAGAGAGAGAGAGAGAGAGAGAGAGAGAGAGAGAGAGAGAGAGAGAGAGAGAGAGAGAGAGAGAGAGAGAGAGAGAGAGAGAGAGAGAGAGAGAGAGAGAGAGAGAGAGAGAGAGAGAGAGAGAGAGAGAGAGAGAGAGAGAGAGAGAGTAGAGAGAGAGAGAGGAGAGAGAGAGAGAGTAGAGAGAGAGAGAGTAGAGAGAGAGAGAGAGAGAGAGAGAGAGAGAGAGAGAGAGAGAGAGAGAGAGAGAGAGAGAGAGAGAGAGAGAGAGGAGAGAGAGAGAGAGGAGAGAGAGAGAGAGGAGAGAGAGAGAGAGGAGAGAGAGAGGAGAGAGGAGAGAGAGAGGAGAGAGAGAGGAGAGAGGAGGAGAGAGGAGAGGAGAGGAGAGGAGAGAGAGAGAGAGAGAGAGAGAGAGAGAGAGAGAGAGAGAGAGAGAGAGAGAGTAAATTTGAAAGACAATGAAGCACTGATGGAGTCATCATGTAATTAACTGACGCATCAGGTAATTTCTTCTGACAGACTAACAACAGCTTCTGTTTGACGACCACCCTAAACTACTGCCTCCCTGGGTGGTTGCTGTCTACCACTAGCCCCCGATGACAAGCAGTGCATCCACGAGTACACTGAGAGACAACACAATAAATGTCCGGGGCCCAAAACTGTTCAACTGCCTCCCAGCATACATAAGGGGGATCACAAATAGACCCCTGGCTGTCTTCAAGAAGGCACTGGACAGGCACCTAAAATCAGTACCTGACCAGCCGGGCTGTGGTTGGCAAGTCAGTTTGCGTGCGGCCAGCAGTAACAGCTTGGTTGATCAGACCCTGATCCACTACGAGGCGAAACGTTTCCTCAATAAAGATACCCAAGTGTTGCATATGTGTCTAATTTATCAACTTGTCGGTTCTCTGAACCATTCATTTACATCCTGTCTGACACTGCAACATCTTGGTATCTTAATACAGGGAATTCTTCACTTGCCTAACCCTTGGGCACGACCTACTTCCACATTGGACAAATGTGACACAACCTACGACTGCCGCACCTCTCCTGCCTACGGTATATAAGTTTCTCCTTCGCACCTATACTGTATTCTTTTCAAGATTGATGGACTGACTACATCGACTCAAGGCCGAGGGACTGATTACCTCAAACTCCTCCTGATCTTCACGATTCTCCTTTGTATGGACTGATGAAGCCACTGTGTGGCGAAACGTTTCCTCAATAAAGATACCCAAGTGTTGCATGTGTGTCTAATTTATCAACTTGTCGGTTCTTTGAACCATTCATTTACTTTCGAGAGTTCCACATCAGAGGCTATTGAGGAAACTTAAGGCACACGGAATAGGAGAAAAAAATTTCCTGGGTAGAGGCATGGTTGACAAATAGGCAGCAGAGAGTTTGCATAAATGGGGAGAAATCAAAATGGGGGCACGTCACAAGCAGTGTTCCTCAGGGTTCAATGTTGGGCCCCTTGTTCACAATTTACATAAACAACATAGATGAGGGAATAAATAGCGACATAAGAAAATTTGCCGATGAAAACAAAAAGAGGCCGTCCAATTCATTCTAATGAGGACATTAGAGCACTCCAGGATGATTTGAATAGACTGATGCAGTGTTCAGAGAAGTGGCAGCAGTTTAATATATACAAATGCAAAGTTCTAAATGTTGGACAGGAAAATTACCATGCCACATATAAACTGAATAATGTAGATATTAATACTTCTGATTGCGAAAAAGATTTAGGAGTTTTGGTTATCAGTAATCTGAAACCAAGAGAACAGTGTATAAGTGTTCGCAATAAAGCTAACAGAATCCTTGGCTTCATATCAAGAAGTATAAATAATAGAAGACCTCAGGTTGTTCTTCAATGCTATATACCCTTGGTTAGGCCTCATTTAGATTATGCTGCACAGTTCTGGTCACCATATTACAGAATGGATATAAATGCACTGGAAAATGTACAGAGGAGGATGACAAAGTTGATCCCATGTATCAGAAATCTTCCCTATGAGGATAGACTGAGGGCCCTGAATCTGCACTCTCTTGAAAGGCGTAGAATTAGGGGATATTATGACTGAGGTGTATAAATGAAAAACAGGAATAAATAAAGTGGATGTAAATAGCGTGCTGAAAATATCCAGCCAAGACAGGACTCGCAGCAATGGCTTCAAGTTGGAAAATTTCAGATTCAGGAAGGATATAGGAAAGCACTGGTTTGGTAATAGAGTTGTGGATGAGTGGAACAAACTCCCGAGTACCGTCATTGCAGCTAAGATGTTGTGTAGTTTTAAAAATAGGTTAGATAAATATATGAGTGGGTGTGAGTTGGACCTGACTAGCTTGTGCTACTAGGTCTTATGCCGTACTCCTTCCTTAAGTGGAAGTGACCTGACTACCTGGAGTTTACGTGGAGTGGGTTAACTCCAGGTAGTCAGGTCTAAGCCGAGACTGGACACAGAATACAGCCTGAGAGGGACTCGCTGCATACACAGTGCAAGAAAGAAGCTCTGGGCTTAAGTATTGCACCAAGTATTTCACCTGAAGGATATCCGGAGGACGTTTCTGGGGGTCAACTTCTCTGTGGTCCGGTCCCAAACCAGACCTCCTAGTGGATCAAGGCATGATAAACCAGGCTGCTACTGCTGGCCGCAAACAATGCAGTGTACGAACCACAGCATAGCTGGTCAAAAACTGTTTTGAAGAACCTGTCCAGTTCCCTCTTGAAGACATCCAGAAGTCTGTTGGTAATTTCCTTTATGCACTGAAAGAGGGCGTCGAAGAGTCGGGGACCTCTGACACTCAATGAGTTCACTCTCACTGTCCTCGTCGCGCCACTGCTTTTTATTGGAGGTACCATGCACCGTCTGTCGAGTCTCTTGTTGTCATAAGGGGTTATTTCAGTGTACAGGTTTGGGACCAGTCCCTCCAGAATTTTTGAGGAGCAAATTATGATGTACCTTTCTCGCCTACATTCCAAGTTTTGAAGTTGAAGGTATTTCAGGTATTCCCAGTAGTTTATGTTTGAGTGTATACAGGCAGTGAAACTTCTCTATGCCTTTTCCAGCAAAGCAGTCTCACCTGCACTGAAGGGAACTGTTAGTATACAACCTGGAGAGAACAACTGACTTGAAGAGTATCATTATTGGCTCAGAATCTGTATTCTTCAAAGTTCTTGTTATCCAGCCTATAACCTCTCTTTCTTTCTGAATAACAACATTATTGTGGCCTTTGAATGTGAGATCTTTTGATATCATTACTCTCAAGTCTTGCACATGGGAATTCCGCTCTACTGAATGATTTGAGTTTATCCTACTCTCAGCTTGTTTCTATTTCCTCCATTTTTCCATTTTTCAATAGTCAGGTCTAAGCCGAGACTGGACACAGAATACAGCCTGAGAGGGACTCGCTGCATACACAGTGCAAGAAAGAAGCTCCTCTCCTTTTATATGTGCGGGTTGTGTGTGTATTGTTCCAATCACGGTATTGTGCCTTTTTTTGTTATTATATTACTGTCTGAGGCCCACCGGAAGACTTTATTTATACCTGCTTGAAGATTCACTGTCTTCAATGGACGCCACTTTTATTGAGATTCTGGTATTATCAAGAAGGGATGTTAAGGTGCTATCATTTATGTCCTTGTCTATGTCGGATATAAGAATCCATGTCTATGTCGGATATAAGAATGAGAAACAAGTGGGGTGAGTACTCTTCCTTGATGAACAGAGCTTTTCACTGTGGCAGCCTCCGATTTCACTCTGATGACCACTAGTCTCTGGGCTCTGTTTAAGCTGAATATCCATCTGCCCACTTTGCCAATTATTCCCTTTGCGCGCATTTTGTGTGCTATCACACCATGGTCGCACCTGTTGAAGGCTTTTGTGAAATCAGTGTGCACAATGTCAGCATTTAACTTGCCTTATAAACCGTTTTATTTTAGCAACATTTGCAAAACTAACTTTATGAGTGCCTTCACGAACCTGAGCTTGAAGTCACTGAGGACATTACATAAAATATACGTTATACCCAATACCCATCTAGGGATATAAACCGCCAGCATGGAGACAGCATGAAGCCAGCATGGAGACAGCATGAAGCCAGCATGGAGACAGCATGAAGCCAGCATGGAGACAGCATGGAGACAGCATGAAGCCAGCATGGAGACAGCATGAAGCCAGCATGGAGACAGCATGGAGACAGCATGAAGCCAGCATGGAGACAGCATGAAGCCAGTATGGAGACAGCATGAAGCCAGCATGGAGACAGCATGAAGCCAGCATGGAGACAGCATGAAGCCAGCATGGAGACAGCATGAAGCCAGCATGGAGACAGCATGAAGCCAGCATGGAGACAGCATGAAGCCAGCATGGAGACAGCATGAAGCCAGCATGGAGACAGCATGAAGCCAGCATGGAGACAGCATGAAGCCAGCATGGAGACAGCATGAAGCCAGCATGGAGACAGCATGAAGCCAGCATGGAGTCAACGCCAGATCAAGCACTTTGAAAAACGAGAGAAGATCCAAAGGTTTGCAACGAGATTGGTACCGAGGGTAATGGACTAAGGGAACTGAGGGTAATAGACTTAGGGAATTGAGGGTAATAGACTTAGGGAATTGAGGGTAACAGACTTAGGGAATTGAGGGTAATGGACTAAAGGAATTGAGGGTAATAGACTTTGGGAATTGAGAGTAATGGACTGAGGGTAAGGTACTAAGGGAACTGAAGTTAATGGACTGAGGGAACTGAGAGTAATTTACTGAGGGAGGTGAGGGTAATGGACTGAGGGAAGTGAGGGTAATGGACTGAGGGAAGTGAGGGTAATGGACTGAGGGAAGTGAGGGTAATGGACTGAGGGAAGTGAGGGTAATGGACTGAGGGAAGTGAGGGTAATGGACTGAGGAAGTGAGGGTAATGGACTGAGGAAGTGAGGGTAATGGACTGAGGGAAGTGAGGGTAATGGACTGAGGAAGTGAGGGTAATGGACTGAGGGAAGTGAGGGTAATGGACTGAGAAGTGAGGTAATGGACTGAGGGAAGTGAGGGTAATGGACTGAGGGAAGTGAGGGTAATGGACTGAGGGAAGTGAGGGTAATGGACTGAGGGAAGTGAGGGTAATGGACTGAGGGAAGTGAGGGTAATGGACTGAGGGAAGTGAGGGTAATGGACTGAGGGAAGTGAGGTAATGGACTGAGGGAAGTGAGGGTAATGGACTGAGGGAACTGAGGGTAATGGACTGAGGGAAGTGAGGGTAATGGACTGAGGAAGTGAGGTAATGGACTGAGGGAAGTGAGAGAGTAATGGACTGAGGAAGTGAGGGTAATGGACTGAGGGAAGTGAGTAATGGACTGAGGAAGTGAGGTAATGGACTGAGGAAGTGAGGGTAATGGACTGAGGAAGTGAGGGTAATGGACTGAGGAAGTGAGGGTAATGGACTGAGGAAGTGAGGGTAATGGACTGAGGAAGTGAGGGTAATGGACTGAGGGAAGTGAGGGTAATGGACTGAGGGAACTGAGGGTAATGGACTGAGGGAACTGAGGGTAATGGACTGAGGGTATTCAGGGTAATGTACACGAGGAGAGACTTCAAGAACCCTAACAGCGGTAGGCAAATCATAATCAAAATATAATAAATACTTTAGGGATTATAGTCAATAAGGAGAGGTTGTGTGAGAAGCGAGGAGAGGAAACACGGCAGGTAAAGTCGTCTGGTAGTAGATGACGAGGTGGTGGTTTGTTGTTCCTTCCGGTATAATTTGTCAGGAAACTGGACAAGTGTTTCCTGACGCGGTTCTTGGTCCTATGATAACCCACAGCTTGAGCTTTTGGTCACCTGATCGAGGAATTCCTCTGGCTTACCTATCCACTTCTTTAAAAAATCATGGTTATTATTATAATCATTAGTATCTTGTTCCTTACGGGGGGTCATCGCCCCCAGGCCTCCTGGTTGCTGGCATCTTCAACCAAGTTGTTAGTGCCCACCGCCTGCAGTCCAATATATCCGGATGATCAGGAACTGACTTAAGGAACTTATCAAGTTGCATCTTGAAGACGGCCATGGCCACTGACACAAACATTATACAGGGACAGAATGTTTCAGAGATGTGACACAGCAACAAGGAATCACAACAGGAAGCTGAAAACTCAGATGAGTCACATTACTTCATGACTTACGAAAACGTAATAACACGATTACAAACACACCAGGGTACGGGTGGGGCTTGAACTCCCGTACCGTGCTTTATTTACTTCACGTCTTCTACCGACAAACACCTCAAACACCTCCTACCGTCTGCAGTATTCTTTGTATCTGACTGATAAAGCCAATGCTTGGCGAAACGTCTCCACAACAAACATACGCAAGTGTTGCGTATGCGTCTTGCTCATCTACATGTACTCGGGCTCTGGAGGCCACAAGTCACTAGAATCCGCCGGTAAGTTAAAAAAAAAGAGGGGTCAAGAATTAAAATTCGACCCCTGCAACACAGCTAGATGAACACAGTGTAATTTCACTGTTGCAACAACTCTGAAGGAACCAGAAAGAACATCACCGCTCTCTCACACTTCACTTAACTCTAAATATCATCCACTACATTCGGACTGACCCGAGATAAGCTGGCCAGGGGTAAGATACACTACATTCATTTTATCAATGCCTGCCATGGTGGAAAAGCTACTTTTGGTGCAGAACAAAGGTAGTTTAGTAGGTGGAAGGGGAGCGGAGTGAGGGAGGGGGTTAGATGGAATAGGTGTTAGGTGGGAGAGTTCATAGGTGGGATAGGTGTTAGGTGGGAGGTGAACTTGGTGTTAGGTGTAGTGTACGAGTGGTAGGGTAGGGAATAGGTGGGATAGTGAAGAGGTGGGTGGTGGGGTTGGAGATAGGTTGGATGGTGTAGGGGGGGGGGGTGAGCAGGTGGAACTTGCCCAGCTGGTTCAGGTTAACAAGGTCACTTTTTACCGCTGCCGTTTCCTGCCCACTAACTACAATGGTCCCCTCCCCTCCCCCTCTCCCATACTCAACTCAAAAACCATCATCCCTCCTCTCATTCCACTCCTACCATTGTGCCCGTAACCCCATCCTAACATAATCCCTCCCTGCCAGGGCCTGGTTTAGGTATCCTGAGAGCTGGTAATTTTCAAGTGATAGTAACTGCTCTAGAAGACAAACAGAATACAGATGTAGTAAACACAGACTTTGCAAAAGCCTTTGATAAGTGTGACCATGGTGTAATAGCACACAAAATGCGTGATAAAAGAATAACATGAAAAGTTGGTAGATGGCTCTATAATTTCCTAACAAGTAGAACACAAAGAGTAGTAGTCAACAGAGTAAAGTCTGAGGCGGCTACAGTGAAAAGCTCTGTTCCACAAGGCACAATACTCGCTCCCATCCTGTTCCTCATCCTTATATCGGACATAGACAGAGATATCAGCCACAGTGTCGTGTCTTCCTTTGCAGATGACACCCGAATTTGCATGACAGTGTCCACCATTGAAGACACTGCAAGACTCCAAGCAGACATCAACCAAATCTTTAAATGGGCTGCAGAAAACAATATGAAGTTCAATGATGAGAAATTTCAATTACTCCGACATGGAAAACGTGAGGAAATTAAAATCTCATCGGAGTATAAAACAAATTCCAACCACACAATAGAGCGAAAAACTAATGTCAATGACCTGGGAGTGATCATGACAGAGGATCTCAACTTCAAGAACCATAACACTGTAGCAATCGCATCTGCCAGAAAAATGACAGGATGGATAATGGAGAACCTTCAAAACCAGGGATGCAAAGCCCATGATGACACTTTTCAGGTAGCTTGTTCTATCTAGGCTGGAATATTGCTGCACACTAACTGCACCTTTCAAGGCGGGTGGAATTGCTGACCTAGAAAATGTACAGAGAACCTTCACGGCACGCATAACTGCAATAAACCACCTCAATTACTGGGAACGCTTGAAGTTCCTAAACCTGTACTCCCTGGAACGCAGGCGGGAGAGATACATTATTATATACACTAGGAAAATCCTTGAGGGATTAGTACCAAACTTGCACACGAGTGTCACTCCCTACGAAAGCAAACGACTCGGCAGGCGATGTAACATCCCCCCAATGAAAAACAGGGGTGCCACTAGCACGTTGAGGGACAACACAATAAGGGGGATTACCAATAGACCCCTGGCTGTCTTCAAGCAGGCACTGGACAGGCACCTAAAGTCGGTGCCTGACCAGCCAGGCTGTGGTTCGTACGTTGGACTGCGTGCGGCCAGCAGTAACAGTTATCAGGCTCTGGTCCAACATGAGGCCTGGTCACAGACCGGGCTGCAGGGGCGTTGACCCCTGGAACTCTCTCCAGGTATACTCCAGGTAAACTGCAGTTTTGTTGGAAGAACACCTTCATAGCTGTCCTAGCTGACCAACCTTTAATGGAATACTGGACGATAACTTGGTTGTTCTACTGAAGTCTACCAGCTCTGGCTGACACTACTGAAGTCTACCAGCTCTGGCTGACACTACTGAAGTCTACCAGCTCTGGCTGACACTACTGAAGTCTACCAGCTCTGGCTGACACTACTGAAGTCTACCAGCTCTGGCTGACACTACTGAAGTCTACCAGCTCTGGCTGACACTACTGAAGTCTACCAGCTCTGGCTGACACTACTGAAGTCTACCAGCTCTGGCTGACACTACTGAAGTCTACCAGCTCTGGCTGACACTACTGAAGTCTACCAGCTCTGGCTGACACTACTGAAGTCTACCAGCTCTGGCTGACACTACTGAAGTCTACCAGCTCTGGCTGACACTACTGAAGTCTACCAGCTCTGGCTGACACTACTGAAGTCTACCAGCTCTGGCTGACACTACTGAAGTCTACCAGCTCTGGCTGACACTACTGAAGTCTACCAGCTCTGGCTGACACTACTGAAGTCTACCAGCTCTGGCTGACACTACTGAAGTCTACCAGCTCTGGCTGACACTACTGAAGTCTACCAGCTCTGGCTGACACTACTGAAGTCTACCAGCTCTGGCTGACACTACTGAAGTCTACCAGCTCTGGCTGACACTACTGAAGTCTACCAGCTCTGGCTGACACTACTGAAGTCTACCAGCTCTGGCTGACACTACTGAAGTCTACCAGCTCTGGCTGACACTACTGAAGTCTACCAGCTCTGGCCGACACTACTGAAGTCTACCAGCTCTGGCCGACACTACTGAAGTCTACCAGCTCTGGCCGACACTACTGAAGTCTACCAGCTCTGGCTGACACTACTGAAGTCTACCAGCTCTGGCTGACACTACTGAAGTCTACCAGCTCTGGCTGACACTACTGAAGTCTACCAGCTCTGGCTGACACTACTGAAGTCTACCAGCTCTGGCTGACACTACTGAAGTCTACCAGCTCTGGCTGACACTACTGAAGTCTACCAGCTCTGGCTGACACTACTGAAGTCTACCAGCTCTGGCTGACACTACTGAAGTCTACCAGCTCTGGCTGACACTACTGAAGTCTACCAGCTCTGGCTGACACTACTGAAGTCTACCAGCTCTGGCTGACACTGCTGCTGCTACTACTACTACTACTACTACTAATAATAATAATAATAATAATAATAATAAACTATTTCTAAAAAAGTACATTAAAGAAGTGACACAGTAATAGATTAGTGAGACGCTTTATAAAGACCAGGGACATGTAGAGCATTTCAGGAATCCTTAACATTAACTTAAAACTACTAGATGATTACACTAGCCAACAATGGTTTCAGTTTACGTTTAAAAACGTACGTTTGAACTAATTCCGGGATGCTGAATTCAAATGTGAACTTAGTTCCGCTCCAACACGTACAGTTTCTGTCAAACAGAATTGCGCGGTGAACGATTTCACCAAGACACAGATGTCACGGAGAAGAGAGACCAGGGGAACCTGACGGTCAGCATGATGGTGCGGGAGAACCATGCTTAACACCACCGAAAAACCTGACGCTCAGCATGATGGTGCGGGAGAACCATGCTTAACACCACCGAAAAACCTGACGCTCAGCATGATGGTGCGGGAGAACCATGCTTAACACCACCGAAAAACCTGACGGTCAGCATGATGGTGCAGGAGAACCATGCTTAACACCACCGAAAAACACTGAAAACTGTCATGTATATATTCTTGTATGACTATAGGGAAATTTGTTAATTATATATATATATATTATGTAATAAAATATACCTATTGGTAATATATATATATATATATATATAGTTCCTTGATAATGTGAGTAGTCACGAAAGCGCTTGGAATTCTTCTATTTTTTCATAGTGGTTGTCTTGCATATATATATATATATATATATATATATATATATATATATATATATATATATATTTATATATATATATGTGTGTGTGTGTGTGTGTGTGTGTGAGTACTCACCTATTTGTGGTTGCAGGGTCGAGACTCAGTCTTTGGCCACCTAGCCTATACTTTGCCCTTCCCCGATCTTCATGACTTTGCATTTGGTGGGGTTCAATTCGAGTTACTAGTTGCTGGACCACTTGTCCAGCCTGTCCAGGTCTCTTTGTAGTCCTGCCTGGTCCTCATCTGATTTAATTCTTCTCATTAGGTTCACATCATCTGCAAACAGGGACACTTCTGAGTCTATCCCTTCTATCATGTCATTCACATATACCAAAAATAGCACTGGTCCAAGGACTGACCCCTGTGGGACCCCGCTCGTCACAGGCGCCCATTGTGGTACCTCATCTCGTACCATGACTCGTTGTTGCCTCCCTGTCAGGTATTCTCTGATCCATTGCAGTGCCCTTCCTGTTATACGTGCCTGATCCTCTAGCTTCTGCACTAATCTCTTGTGAGGAACTGTGTCAAAGGCCTTCTTGCAGTCCAAGAAAATGCAATCAATCCACCCGTCTCTCTCGTGTCTTACTTCCGTTACCTTGTCATAAAACTCCAGAAGGTTTGTGACACAGGATTTGCCTTCCATGAATCCGTGTTGGTTGTCATTTATAACCTTGTTCCCGTCCAAGTTCTCCACCACTCTCCTCTTGATAATCTTCTCAATGACTTTGCATACTATACACGTCAGTGACACTGGTCTATAGATTAGTGCCTCGTTTCTGTCTCCTTTCTTAAAAATGGGGACTACATTTGCCGTCGTCTATACCTCAGGTAGTTGCCCAGTTTCAAGGGATATGTTGACAATTGTGGTTAGTGGCACACACAACATCTCTGTTCCCTCTCTAAGGACCAACGGAGAGATGATGTCCGGCTCCACCGCCTTTGAGGTATCAAGGTCACTTAGCAGCTTCTTCACCTCCTCCTCAGTTGTGTATGTCACCCAACACTTGTTGGTATGTCCCTAGTTGGTGTTCCCCTCTGTTCTGTCTTCCCAGAGTCCTTCCTGTCTCCACTGTAAATACTTCTTTAAATCTCGTGTTGAGCTCCTCACATACCTCTTGATCGTTTCTTGTGAGTTCCCCACCTTCTTTCCTCAGCCTGATCACCTGGTCTTTGTTCCTCCTAATGTGGCTATACAGCAGTTTCGGGTCAGACTTAACTTTCGATGCTATGTTGTTTTCGTACTGTCGCTGGGCCTCCCTCCTTATCTGTGCATACTCGTGTGTGTGTGTTAGTTAGTTACCATTTTGTCCTAGGCACATGTCAATTAGACACTAGGCCTGTTGTATATATGTGTGTATGTGTAT
>WNWK01007969.1:57500-88662 GCA_009830355.1 Cherax destructor | reverse complement strand
GCAACGAGGAGAAGGCTGGAGGCAGTGGAGATGTCATGTCTGAGGTCAATGTGTGGTGTGAATATAATGCAGAGAATTCGGAGTTTGGAAATTAGGAGGAGGTGTGGGATTACCAAAACTATTATCCAGAGAGCTGAGGAGGGGTTGTTGAGGTGGTTCGGACATGTAGAGAGAATGGAACGAAACAGATGTAGTGGAGGAAAGGCGCGGTAGGGGTCGGCTTAGGAAAGGTTGGAGGGAGGGGGTAAAGGAGGTTTTGTGTGCGAGGGGCTTGGATTTCCAGCAAGCATGTGTGAGCGTATTTGATTGGAGTGAATGGAGACAAATGGTTTTTAATACTTGACGTGCTGTTGGAGTGTGAGCAAAGTAACATTTATGAAGGGATTCAGGGAAACCGGCAGGCCGGACTTGAGTCCTAGAGATGGGAAGTACAGTGTCTGCACTCTGAAGGAGGGGTGTTAATGTTGCAGTTTTATAACTGTAGTGTAAAGCACCCCTCTGGCAAGACAGTGATGGAGTGAATGATGATGAAAGTCTTTCTTTTTCGGGCCACCCTGCCTTGGTGGGAATCGGTCGATGTGTTATATATATATATATATATATATATATATATATATATATATATATATATATATATATATATATATATATATATATATATATATATATATATAGAAGAGAGAGAGAGAGAGATAGTGAGAGAGAGACAGAGAGAGAGATACATGTATATTCAGTGTAGCCATGTATCATAATATCCATCCATGTGTCTTGCATCACCTGGGAAGTTCGTGTAATATTTTTCCTAGTATCCTTACAAGAACTTGGACGAAAGTCTCATAAAAACTCTCCGATGAAAAATGAGAATCATCTTGGGTGGAAAAATGGTTGTGGTGGTATTTTATTTATCAGGAAAAACGCTGGTCATCGTCATACGATGGTCACTCAGTGGAGCCTTGAGCCTTGGGCCACTGGAGCGAGGCCTTCCGCTGGCTTACTGTTCCAAATCGTAAAAAAAAAAAAATACAGATGGCGTCATGAGATGTGATGGTATGAGTCATACGGAAAGAAGAACAAAGTCTCACTGGAGACTAGTGTTGCAGAGACTAGTGTTGCAGAGACTAGTGTTGCAGAGACTAGTGTTGCAGAGACTAGTGTTGCAGAGACTAGTGTTGCAGAGACTAGTGTTGCAGAGACTAGTGTTGCAGAGACTAGTGTTGCAGAGACTAGTGTTGCAGAGACTAGTGTTGCAGAGACTAGTGTTGCAGAGACTAGTGTTGCAGAGACTAGTGTTGCAGATACTAGTGTTGCAGATACTAATGTTGCAGAGACTAGTGTTGCAGAGACTAGTGTTGCAGAGACTAGTGTTGTAGAGACTAGTGTTGCAGAGACTAGTGTTGCAGAGACTAGTGTTGCAGAGACTAGTGTTGCAGAGACTAGTGTCTCTACAATACTAGGAACAATAAGTTCTTATATTATTTTTTATTTTTATTTATTTATTTTATTTTATTTTTAATTTTAACCTTATTTAATCATATTTTATTTTAATTTGTCACTTTTGCCTGCAGGTTAATGCAAGTTTTATATCTCCTCTTTATTCCTTGTTGTCCTGTGAGAGTATTGCTTCCACTCTCTGCAGCTGGATGCTTATTATTGTGTAGGAGAAGCGCTGATCGGGGCCCTACACGGCCTTGGGGATGGCAGATAATCATTTTATTATGTAACTTACATCAAAAATTATTATCTGCCATTCCCAAGGCCCTGTAGGGGCTTGGGAAAGTAACTTCAGGCAAGGGAAAGCAACTTCAGGATAAGGAAAGTAACTTCAGGATAACGAAACTAACTTCAGGAAAGGGAAAGCAACTTCAGGATAAGAAAAGTAACTTCAGGATAGGGAAAGTAACTTCAGGATAGGGAAAGTACCTTCAGGATGGTTAAAGTAACTTCAGGATAGGGAAAGTAACTTCAGGAAAGGGAGAGTAACTTCAGGATAGAGAAAGTAACTTCTGGATAGGGAAAGTAACTTCAAGATAGGGAAAGTAACTTCAGGATAGGGGAAAATAACTTCAGGAAAGGGGAAAATAACTTCAGGATAGGGAAAGTAACTTCAGGATAGGGAAAGTAACTTCAGGATAGGGAAAGTAACTTCAGGATAGGGAAAGTAACTTCAGGAAAGGGAAAGTAACTTCAGGATAGAGAAAGTAACTTCTGGATAGGGAAAGTAACTTCTGGATAGGGAAAGTAACTTCAAGATAGGGAAAGTAACTTCAGGATAGGGAAAGTAACTTCAGGAAAGGGAAAGTAACTTCAGGATAGGGAAAGTAACTTCAGGATAGGAAAAGTAACTTCAAGATAGGGAAAGTAACTTCAGGATAGGGAAAGTAACTTCAGGATAGGGAAAGTAACTTCAGGATAGGGAAAATAACTTCAAGATAGGGAAAGTAACTTCAGGATAGGGAAAGTAACTTCAGGAAAGGGAAAGTAACTTCAGGATAGGGAAAGTAACTTCAGGATAGGAAAAGTAACTTCAAGATAGGGAAAGTAACTTCAGGATAGGGAAAGTAACTTCAGGATAGGGAAAGTAACTTCAGGATAGGGAAAGTAACTTCAGGAAAGGGAAAGTAACTACAGGAAAGGGAAATTAACTTCAGGATAGGGAAAGTAACTTCAGGTTAGGGAAAGTAACTTCAGGATTGGGAAAGTAACTTCAGGATAGGGAAAGTAACTTCAGGAAAGGGAAAGTAACTTCAGGAAAGGGAAAGTAACTTCAGGATAGGGAAAGTAACTTCAGGATAGGGAAAGTAACTTCAGGATAGGGAAAGTAACTTCAGGATAGGGAAAGTAACTTCAGGATAGGGAAAGTAACTTCAGGATAGGGAAAGTAACTTCAGGATAGGGAAAGTAACTTCAGGATAGGGAAAGTAACTTCAGGATAGGGAAAGTAACTTCAGGTTAGGGAAAGTAACTTCAGGATAGGGAAAGTAACTTCAGTTCTTCGGATCAAGAGCCTTTCACCATCGTCACAACGCCTTCCTTTATTAAAAGGTCTTAACTCTGGAATTCCTTATGTTGCAACCATGTGGACTGTTAACCTTTAGTAAGTTTTTCTTGAGATGAGGAAAGTATATTACCTTGTGTCCAACATATGTTGTTAATTCTTTTGTTTAGCGTTTGTTCTTATATATGTTTATTTAAACTGAAGTTTACCTATATTATATAAAATTGTCTCACAGCTTTATGTGTACTTACCCATATGTACTCACTTATATATGGTTACGGGGGTCGAGTCTCAGGTCCTTGCCCTGAATGGTTCACTGTCTCCTAGCTTCGAGAGCCTTATCGTATTTCTTCTTAAAGCTATGAATGGATCCAACCTCTACTTCGCCACCGTCTAGGACGTTCCACTTCTCGACTACTCTGAGACTGAAGAAAAATTTCCTAACATCCTCCATCTCCCTTCTCTCAAATAATCTGTCCCTATTGACCTTATCAATTCCTCTCAGCATTTTGTACGTTATCATATCTTTCCTAGTCCTTCCTCTAGTGTAATCAGGTTGAGTTCCCTTAATTTCTACTCACAAGGCATATCCCATAGCTCTGGGACTAGTCTTGTTGCAAACCTCTACACTCTCCAATTTCTTGTAATGCTTGACTAGGTGTGGGTTCCATACCGGTGCTGCATACTCCAGTATAAATGGGACTGACGTACACCGTATCCAGTGTCGGAAATGACTCTTTACTTGGATTTCTGAAAACTAGTTTTAGTTTACCAGACACGCATTTGCTGCGGTAGTTGTTCGGTTGATGTGCAGTCTTTGACCCCCCTTCAAACCGAGCCTGTACTCTGTCTTGTTGTTTCCTTCCTATCAAGTATACCTTAATTTACTGTAGTGCCTTCCCTGTTATTTCTGCTTGCTCCTCTAGCTTTTATTCCAGTCTCTTGTGCGATACCGTGTCTAAAGTTTCCTACTGTCCAAGAAAATACAATCTACCCATCAATTTCTCCTGTCTTATTTATGTTACCTTGTCACAAAACTTTGGTAATTTTGGGAGGCAGTATTTATCATTTCTAATGCCATTATGAATCCGCCCCTTTCTAAGTGCGCCACCTCTCTTGTCCTGATTTTCTTCTCCACATCCTTGCTTACTCTGCAATTCAGTGACAATGGACTGTAGTTTTATAACTGTCTGTATATCTCCTTCCCAAAAAATTGGGACTACATTTGTTGTCTTCCATACCTCCCGCAGTTACCCTTTGTTCTTTGATTTGCTAAAGATTGCTGCTCGTAGCACACAGTAAGTCTGCTCCCTCTCTCAGGACCCACGGAGAGATATTATATTGTCCCGCTGCCTTAGCCCACACAATAGCTTCTTACCTTCTTTCCGTATTGTATGTATTATGTCCAGTGCTCGCTGGTGCACTCTACTGCTTTGGTTCCCTGGTTGCCGTCCTCTGTGTGTGTTCTCGCCTAATTCTGCTTACAAAGGTCAATTCTCAGTAACCACAATTGTTGGCATTGTTGGTTACTGGCCTCAAGGGCCCTATCATAACTGCTCTTGAAACTGATGTGTTGAGATTGCCTTTTCCACTTCGACATCTAGCTCCTTCCAGTTATTCAACACCCTGAGATTAAAAAAGTATTTCTTGATATTATTGTGGCTCATCTGTTTCTCTAGTTTCCTTCTATGATCTTTCGCCCCTATGCCTCTCATTTCAAGAAACTCTGTTCCTTTCTGCTATGTCAAAGCCTCTGAGTATCTTGCATGTTGTAATCATGTCTCCTCTAACCTTTCTTTTTTTCTAAAGTCTACAGGATCAGTTCTTTTAGTGTCTCTTCATAACTCAATCTCCTCAGCTGGATCAGGTGAAGGTGGGCTCCATTCTGGTGTTGTATAATCAATAATTGGTCTAACACACTGTATGTCCCAAAAGATTCTTCAGTGACGTCTCTGAATGCAATTCTGAGATAAGCTGTCCTCTCATAAAGTACAGATGCTATTCGATTTATGTTAAGCTCTGGCTATAGGTTGGAGGTGATTTTTACTCCAAGATCTTTCTCCTTGAGCGATGTATCTGGTTTCTCGTCTCTTATGCTACTTTCTGACCTTGTACTTGCAAGGGTTAAACTCCAGGAACCTCTTGTTATATCATGCAGTTTGTCCAGGTCTACCTGTAATCTCCCACTATCCTCTTCAGTTTGTATTTTCATTATTTTATGCCATCAGCAAACAATGAGATATATGAGTCATTCCCTCTGGCAGGTCATTTATGTATTTTAAGAATAATAAAGGTCCTAGAACTGACCCTTGGGAAATCTGAATTTGCCATCTGCCCTTACTATCACCCTCTGTATTTTATTCGTTAGGTATTCCTTGATCCACTATAGGACTTTGCCTCGTATCCCTGCGCGCTCTAATTTGTGAATAAACAAATCAGTCTCTGTCAGGGTAGAGTGTCAAATGCTTTCCTACAGTCTATAAATATGCAATCAACCCATCCTTGTCTTTCTTGCTTGATTTCTCTTATTCTGTCGTATAACTCGACTGGGCTAGACAAGGAAGACTTACCTTCCCTAAATCCAAGCTGGCTTTATGCAAAAAAAAAATCTCTCTAGATGTTCAACTACTCCTTTCCTTATTATCTTTTCAAGTACTTTGGACACCATACATGTCAACGATACTGACCTATTATTCAATGTCTCTTGTCTGTCCCATGCTTGTATATTGGGATCATGTTTGCAGTTTCCCAGTTATCCCATCTCCAGGGAAATGTAGATCATTGCTTTAGGTTCACACAGTTCTTCCACTCATTCTTACGGTATCTATGGTGATATGCCGTTAGGCTCAATGATTTTTGTTGTGTTTAACTCTTATAATATATCCACCCCCTCCACATCCGTGTGTGTGTGTGTGTGTAGTTACGTATGTGTGTTAGTTACGTGTGTGTGTGTGTGTACTCACCTATTTGTGGTTGCAGGGGTCGATTCATAGCTCCTGGCCCCGCCTCTTCACTGATCGCTACTAGGTCCTCTCTCTCCCTGCTCCATGAGCTTTATCAATACTGCTGTACACTAACAGCCCCCTTCAAGGCTGGCGACATTGCAGACCTGGAGAGTGTACAAAGAACTTTCACAGCACACATAAGTACGATAAAGCACCTAAATTACTGGGAACGGTTGAAGGTCCTTGATCTGTATTCCCTGGAACGCAGGAGAGAGAGATACATGATAATATACACGTGGAAGGTCCTGGAGGGATTGGTACCAAACCTGCACACGAAAATCACTCCCTATGAAAGCAAAAGACTCGGCAGGAGATGCAACATTCCCCCGATGAAAAGCAGGGGTGCCACGAGTACACTGAGAGACAACACCATAAGTGTCCGGGACCCAAGACTGTTCAACTGCCTCCCAGCATACATTAGGGGGATTACCAATAGACCCCTGGCTGTCTTCAAGCAGGCACTGGACAGGCACCTAAAGTCAGTACCTGACCAACCGGGCTGTGGTTCGTACGTCAGTTTACTTGCGGCCGACAGTAACAGCCTGGTTGATCAGACCCTGATCCACCATTAGGCCTGCTCTCACACCTGGCCGCGGGGGCGTTGACCCCCGAAACCCTCTCCAGGTAAACTCCAGGTATGTACGGTTCCTGCCTCCACTATGTCACTTTCCAGACTATTCCTCTTTCTGACACTCTATGGCTGAAGAAATACTTCCTAACACCCTTTCGACTCATGTTAGTCTTCAATTGTGACCCCTTGTTTCTGTGTCCCATCTCTGGAAAATCCTGTCTTTGTCCACCTTGTCAATTCTTCGCAGTATTTTATACGTTGTTATCATGTCTCCCCTAACCCTCCTGTCCTCCAGTGTCGTAAGGTCAATTTCCCTTAACCTCTCCTCGTAGGACATGCTCCTTAGCTCCAGGCGGGGTTGATTTTGTACCAAAAGAACCTTAGGAAACTTACCTAACCTTATTATAACAAGCGCAATTTAATCTAGCCTGATCCAACTAAATATATTTTAGATAAGTTTACAATAATTTAATAATAAACAAACACAGGCTCAGGTACTCACATATGGTGTCAGGCTCAGGTACTCACATATGGTGTCAGGTTGCTAGGAGTCAGATTCAGGTACTCACATATGGTGTCAGGTTGCTAGGAGTCAGATTCAGGTACTCACATATGGTGTCAGGTTGCTAGGTGTCAGACTCAGGTACTCAAATATGGTGTCAGGTTGCTAGGGGTCAGGCTCAGGTATTGATGCTGGTGACCATGTTAAAGGGGAACCAAGACGATGCTTGGGAGAGCTTTTGACTTGGTAACTGTGGTTGATTATGGTGGAGGAAGAGGGGACGCTCTCTCTCTCTTTCTCTCTCTCTTCTTTCTTTCTTTCTCTCTTCTCTCCCCCTCTCTCTCTTTTACACAGGGTTTGACAAGGTTAGGTTAACTATCCCTAACTTCATTGACAAGCTATTTACAAGTTAAGGATTCCTAACGTTATTGACAAGTTAAGAGCTGTTATCTACATTAGCTCATTTGAAAGCATTTTTATTGTTATGAAACATACAAGTATTGAACAGGATGAAGTAGGAGCCATCTGTGGGCCAGCATTTTCATTTGATCAACTGACTTTATCTCGTTGACATCATAATGCTGTACGAATGTGTTCCAGACTCGAGTCATCCTGGGGATTAATGATCTCAGATGAAGGCGATGTTCTGGAGAAGGGTACAGCCAGAGTGAAGTTGCTGCTTTCTGCCCGTCTTGTGGTATAGAAGCTAGCTTCTCGCTGTCCTCGAAGTGGAGCCAAGTGTGGTACTTTGACAATGTTGGCCTTGTACATAACAGTAAGGAAACCCACATCCCTCCTGTGTTGAAGACTCTGCTGAAATGACAGATCTATCCAGGATGGGTCCAGGCGAGAGATGAGACGTCTTGGTGTGTTCTCTACTCTGTCAAGCAGTCGCAGATGAGGGAGGGGGGGGGGGCAGGAAAACCAAGAAAGTGGAGCATACACAAGGTGTGAGCGTACTTGTGCCTCCTACAGAATCTTGCAACCCCTACTGTCAAGCAGATGCGAGATACGTCAAAGTGCTGTAAGCTTCCTGGCTGCCTTGTTTGCAAGATTTACAACGTGGTTCTTCATGGTCGGTTTGGAGTCAAATTTCACCCTATGTACCAACACTTTCCCATTCATACTTACTACTGCTCCGGCATTGCCATCATGGTGCCTAGAGACCATCATCATTTGTATTTTCTCAGGTGAAAATGTTACCTGCCATCGGTTTCCCCAAGCTGATATAGCTCTTAGATGGTGATTGATGTAGCTTAGAGCAGCTGGCATTTCTTCTCTTGGATAAGTAAATGTCAGAGTACAGTCGTCTGCATATGCATGGGATTCTGGGATGAGTTGAAGAAGGTCATTGAAGTAGACATTCCATAACAATGGTCCCAGCACACTTCCTTGTGGAACACTTGCCCCAATATGATGTCTTGCTGATTCTGTTCCATTGAGAACTACCCTTAGAGATCTACCATGAAGGTAATCACTAAGGAGACATAGCATAGAGCCTACAATTTCCAGTGCTTGCAGTTTTGTCAAGAGGCCCTGGTGCCACACTCGGTCGAAAGCACCAGCATTGTCCAGTGCTACCACACAGCTGACTTTGGATTCATCCAGTGACTGGTGCCATTTAGTGGAGAGGTTTAACAACAGATCAGCAGCAGAGTAACCTTTCCTGAAGCCATACTGACGGTCACAAAGTAGTGAGTGGTAGTAAAAAAACTGTCATTTGTCTTGAGATTATTGTCTCAAGGATCTTGCCAGTGATTGACAGGAGTGACACTGGTCTGTAGTTGCTGATTTCTGCTCTGCTCTTCTTTTTTTGTGAACAGGGACTACATTTGCCTCTTTCCACAGAGAAGGTCATTTACACTGTGCTAGAATGTGCTGAAAGATGCGAGTTAGAGGTGCTGCTAGCTGGTCTGCACATCTTCTCAGCAATCTTAGGCTCAACTTGTCTGGGCCCACAGCCTTATCTTGGTCAAGCGATTTAAGAAGGAAATGCACCTCCTCCTGCCTTATTGTCACCACTGACAGTTTTGACACAGTTCTTGCAGCTAGCCAAGGAGGGTCTCTTGCTGGATCTCTCTTTCTCTCTCTCTCTCTCTCTCTCTCTCTCTCTCTCTCTCTCTCTCTCTCTCTCTCTCTCTCCTCTCTCTGTCAGACAACATGGGCTATTTTCTCTCCAATAATAAGCAAATTATCGACGATGTTGACAGAGTGACTTAGCTCTTTAATGCTCCCCTCCCTCTGCCTTGTTTACATATTAGCAGCGTTGCCAGAGCGGAAAGAGAACCTTATAAAGAGCCTCCCCACTCTTACCAACACAAAAGTTACATGACAAACCCCGAGAAATAATTATTATTATTGTTATTGGTGTTAAGCGCTAAGCCCGTAGGGTTTATACGTCTGGGAAATGGGAGATAATAGGTTAGAACCAATACGAGAGGATTTCTTGGATCAAGAACCCTTCACCTACTTCAAGGCCTCCTTCCTTGAAGGGCCAAGAGTTGAACCTCAGGAGGTTTACAGTCGTACCATAATAGTGGTGAACCCCAGGAGGTTTACAGTCGTACCATAATAATGGTGAACCTCAGGTTTACAGTCGTGCCATAATAGTGGTGAACCTCAGGAGGTTTACAGTTATACCATAGTAGTGTTGAATCATTTGGAAACTTCAGTGTTTCCAGATAAGGGGGGAATCTTGCGAGAAATTTGAATGCTGGAAAATTTTGGAGGTGGTTAATGGTGCCTGTGATGGTGATGGTGATGGTGGTGATGGTGATGGTGGTGATGGTGATGGTGATGGTGGTGATGGTGATGGTGGTGATGGTGATGGTGATGGTGGTGGTGATGGTGGTTGTCTACCTGCCAGATGGTGGTTGTGATGGTGTTGGTGGTGATGGTGATGGTGGTTGTATGGTGGTTGTCTACCTGCCAGATGGTGGTTGTGATGGTGCTGGTGGTGGTGATGGTGGTTGTCTACCTGCCAGATGGTGGTTGTGATGGTGTTGGTGGTGATGGTGGTGGTGATGGTGGTTGTCTACCTGCCAGATGGTGGTTGTGATGGTGTTGGTGGTGATGGTGGTGGTGATGGTGGTTGTCTACCTGCCAGATGGTGGTTGTGATGGTGTTGGTGGTGATTGGTGGTGGTGATGGTGGTTGTCTACCTGCTCAGATGGTGGTTGTGATGGTGCTGGTGGTGGTGATGATGGTGGTGATGTGAGTTGTCACCTGCCAGGATGGTGGTTGTGATGGTTGGTGATGATGGTGTAGTGGTAAGTGTGGTGATGGTGGTGTTACGTTGATGGTGGTGTGATGGTGTTGTGGATGGTGGTGGTGATGGTGGTATCTACCTGCAGATGGTGGTTGTGATGGTTTGGTGGTGATGTGGTGTGATGGTGGGCTGAGTGGTGGTTGTGATGGTGCTGGTGGTGGTGATGATGGTGGTGATGGTGGTTGTCTACCTGCCAGATGGTGGTTGTGATGGTGCTGGTGATGATGGTGATGGTGATGGTGGTGGTGATGGTGGTTGTCTACCTGCTTGATGGTGGTTGTGATGGTGTTGGTGGTGATGGTGGTGGTGATGGTGGTTGTCTACCTGCCAGATGGTGGTTGTGATGGTGCTGGTGGTGGTGATGATGGTGGTGATGGTGGTTGTCTACCTGCCAGATGGTGGTTGTGATGGTGGGTGGTGATGGTGGTGAGTGGTGTCTACCTGCCAGATGGTGGTTGTGATGGTGCTGGTGGTGTGATGGTGTGGTGGGTGATGGTGTTGTCACTGCCATGGTGGTTGTGATGGTGCTGGTGGTTGTGATGGTGGTGGTGATGATGGTGGTAGTGGTAGTCTACCTGCTTGATGGTGGTTGTGATGGTGGTGGTGATGGTGGTGGTAGTGGTAGTCTACCTGCCTGATGGTGGCTGTGATGGTGGTTGTGGTAGCGTTTATGCTAATAGTAATTGTGGTTGTGGGGGTAATAATATTTGTGTTGGTGTGAGACTGGGAGGGAGGGAGGGAGGGAGGCGGGAAGGGAGGAAGTCGGAAGAGAAGGAAGGGAGGAAGGGAGGTAGGAAGAGAGGGAGGGAGGGAGGGGGGTAGGAAGAGAGGGAAGGAAAAGAGGTAGGGAGGAGGAAGAGAAGAAATGAGGTAGGGAGGGAGGGAAGGAGGGAGGGAGGTAGGTAGGGAGGGAGAGAGGAAGGGAGGGAGGAAAGTTTTGGCAAAAGCTCAAGATAATATTGAGTGTACGTCTTGATGCTCCATCGTTTGTTACCCTCTACATACCTCCCTCCCTCTCTCCCTTCCTTCATCCCTCCGTTCCTTCCTCCCTCTCTCGCTCCCTCCCTTCCTTCCTTCCTCTCCTCCCTTCCTTCCTCCCCCTTCCCTCTCCTTCTCCTCCTCTCTCCTCCTCCTACTTTCCTTCCTCCCCTCTCCCTTCCTTCCTCTCCCTTCTCCCTCCTCCTTTTCCTCTCCTCTCCTCCTTCCTTCCTCCTCTCTCCTTCCTTCTCTCCCTCCTCCCTTCCTCCTTCCTTCCTCCTTTCTTCCTCCCTCCTTCCTTTCTCTCTCCTTCCTTCCTCTTCCTCCCTTCCTTCCTCCCTCCCTTTCCTTCCTCCCTCCCTTCCTTCCTCTCTCCCCTTCCTTCCTTCCCTTCCTCCTTCTTCCTCCCTCCTTCCTTCCTCCCTTTCCTTCCTCTCTCCCTTTCCCTTTCCCTTTCCTTCTTTTCTCTTCCTTCCTCCTTCTTCCTTCCTCCCTTTCTTCCTCCCTCCCTTCCTTCCTCTCTCCCTTCCTCCCTTCCTTCCTCCTCCCTTCCTCTCCTTCTTTCCTCCTCTTCTCTCCTTCCTCTCTCCCTTCCTTCCTCCTTCCCTTCCTTCCTCTCTTCTTTCCTCTCTCTCTTCCTTTCTCTCTCCCTTCCTTCCTCCTTCTCTTCATCTCACCCTCCCTCCTCACCCTTCCACCATTCCTTCTCACAAATAACCCCCTCCCCTTTTTACCAAGAGAGAGAGAGAGAGAGAGAGAGAGAGAGAGAGAGAGAGAGAGAGAGAGAGAGGAGAGCCAGACAGCTGGATGATAGACAGGCAGACAGTGTGGGTGGAGGCGGAGAGACACTCATATAAACAATGGTTCCAAGCAATGTGACAAAATACAGATGATTCAGAAAGTAAAACACACACACACACACACACACACACACACACACACACACACACACACACACACACACACACACACACACACACACACACACACACACACACACACACACACACACACACACACACACACACACACACACACTACTTGTAAAGTGTGTGTGTGTATGTTAGTTACCATTTTGTCCTAGGCACATGTCAATTAGACACTAGGCCTGTTGTATATATGTGTGTGTGAATGTGTATGTAAGGAAACACTTCGAAATGTTTCTGCCCCACCGGGAATTGAACCCGGCCCCTCCGTGCGTGAAGCAAGAGCTTTACCCACTAGGCCACCGGGGACTACATTTGCCATCTTCCACGCCTCAGGTAGTTGCCCAGTTTCAATGGATTTGTTGAAGATTTTTGTTAGTGGCACACTCAACATCTCTGCTCCCTCTTAAAGGACCCACGGAGAAATGTTGTCAGGTCCCACCGCTTTTGAGGTATCGAGTTCACATAGAAGCTTCTTCACTTCCTCCTCGGTTGTGTGTATTTTATCCAGCACTTGTTGGTATACCTCCCTATTCTGAATTCCTGGAGTCCTTCCTGTCTCCACTGTAAATACTTCTTTAAATCTCATGTTGAGCTCCTCACATACCTCTTGGTTGTTTCTTGTGAACTCCCCACCTTCCTTCCTCACCCTGATTACCTGGTCCTTGACTGTTGTTTTCCTCCTGATGTGGCTATACAACAGCTTCGGATCAGACTTGATTTTTGATGCTATGTCATTTATTTCATTTTTCGTATTGTCGCTGAGCCTCCCTTTTTACCTGTGCATATTCGTTTCTGGCTCTTCGGCTAATCTCTTTATTTTCCTGGGTCCTTTGTCTTCTGTACTTTTTCCATTCTCTATTGCATTTAGTTTTTGACGCCCTACACCTTTGGGTGAACCAAGGACTCGTTCTGTACTCACCTATTTGTACTCACCTATTTGTGGTTGCAGGGGTCGAGTCATAGCTCCTGGTTCTGTGCGTGTGTGTTGTGTGTGTGTGTGTGTGTGTGTGTGTGTGTGTGTGTTTGTGTGTGTGTGTGTGTGTGTGTGTGTGTGTTGTGTGTGTGTTTCATCATTCTGTGACACCATCACCGCTGAGTGAGAATTCTCTCACGAAATAGTTGACCAGCAACTGACGTTGTTTTGCAAGTCTGAAATATCTTAGAGAGAGAGAGAAAGAGAGAAGTAGGTTAAGGGGGTATTAATAAGGAGAGCAGGAAACAGCAGACAGACTAACAGTCAAAGGCGCCTGAGGGTTGATACTTTGGAAACTCGGATGATTAGGAAAAAAATATCCATAGTAATCCAGATTCAGCAGACGTGAACAAAAGTCTTGTTACTTTGTTTCTTATGACGTTTCTATAAGATATTTTTACGCCTTATATTGCATAAATAAATAAATAAATTGAAACTCAAGGTAGTTATTGTGTTAATAATATAACTGCTATAACTATTGTTTTGATTAGAGCTCTTGCAATCGTTGCAGTCAAATGACTGGCTGGAGAGAGTGAGTGACGTAACGGGCGTCGAGAACGCACATGATCCACGCACATCCGGTCAGATTGCTTGATCCAGGCACACACACCCAGAATTTGCTTGAGCTACTCACATACACTCAAGAGTGTAACTCACTCCTAACTGCAAGATGCGTGTATATGGGGACGCATTATTTTACTACCTTTCCTCCAGGTAGATGTACATCATTGTTTTGTCACATTTGCAGCAGGTGTGCAAATGTGTACATTATGGCCTACGTCGTGTTTGATAACTAAATTGAATTGCAGCCGTAATGTTTTTGAAAGTTCAAAGGGTCAATCAACTTTTCATACATTACATTCTTCATTCACGCTTTTTGCACCAATGAGTTTAGAGGCTAAGAGCCTTTCTTCTGCCTCAGCTCATTTCACAGCAAAGTTTTTTTTTTAAAGTGTACAGGGCTGGATTAACCATTAAACAAAATAATCACGTGCTTAGGGCATCAAGGGAATGGGGGTACCACAGAAATTTTCCATAGCCGGATTTACCATGGTCCATGGACCATGTGGTGCAACATTGCAAATGATGCAGCTGTACCAGGGTCCACAAAAATAGGCCCACACATTAAATGAAAAAAATACATACATATATAATAATAATAATAATAATAATAATAATAATAATAATAATAATAATAATAATAATAATAATAATATATAATAATAATAATAAATAACAATTTTAGAAGTTAATGATATACATTAATCTTGGGAATACAGTACAACAAAATTAGGATAAGGTAACTGCCCCCACGGTCCACGGAGACTCATGTAAACATTCTTGTCTTTGTCATGTCGGCTGTCACGGTCACTCATCCACTATCACATATCGATCAGTTAAGTGTTGTACTTAGGTACTTAAAAGATGAACAGACTATTGAACACTTTCTAACCTTTCTGGAAATGAAAAGCCATACCGGGGAGGAAATGGCAAATCAGGTGTTGCAGTATTTACATGAAGTTTGTAAGCTAAACTTTTCAAAATGTAGTGGTCAATCTTACGACAACGCTACAAACATGTCTGGGCGTTATAAGGGGATGCAGACGAATTCGTCTGTAAAAACTGCATTTGTGGTCACAGTGGTGCCTATGCTAACCTTCCTATGGTGTAGAAATATATCTAGTTGGATGAATCTTATTGTAACCAGCTGGCCCAGTGGCTAACGCGTCGGTCTGGAGTTTCATGACTGATCGTGGGTTCTAACCCCGCCCGTGGTATTGTTTGATAGTCAAGAACCTGATTAACAGAGTAGCTTTGCTGGAAACATTTAACTCCAAACTTCTTTGGTTTATACTTCCATGTGGGTTTTCTTCTCTCAGTGACCAGAGTTTCTTACACTTGGAGGCGCCAGCATTGATGTCACGATGACGCCACTCTCTCGTCAAATCCACCTTCTGGAGCTAAGAATCCATCCTCACATGAAGAAAAATAAGAAAAACCCTTAGGTAAGCTTCCCAACCTGCACTGAGAAACACATCGGAGACATATTTCAAAGGTTAAGAAATTGAAAAATAACAATCCTTAACAATTATAAAATAAACCAAAGAAACTTTGGTCGGCAACCCTTCGTACCTGTATGGATTGATGAAGAGGCCACCAGGTTAGTCCTATTATAAGTTCAGTGATCTGGGCTGCATATAACCTGGTTAGCTAAACTCTTAACTCTCTTGTTAGGATCTCGGACGCACATATTAAAAATAACGTTGATCTTACAGAGTGGACTCTAGAATATAAATATTTCACACGACTACACTAGTGAGTTTTGACGTCGCAGCCATGTTCACCCGAGTCCCTGTCTTGATACGTCACAGCCATGGTCACCCGAGTCCCTGTCTTGATACGTCGCAGCCATGTTCACCCGAGTCCCTGTCTTGATACGTCGCAGCCATGGTCACCCGAGTCCCTGTCTTGATACGTCGCAGCCATGTTCACCCGAGTCCCTGTCTTGATACGTCACAGCCATGGTCACCCGAGTCCCTGTCTTGATACGTCGCAGCCATGGTCACCCGAGTCCCTGTCTTGATACGTCGCAGCCATGTTCACCCGAGTCCCTGTCTTGATACGTCGCAGCCATGTTCACCTGAGTCACTGTCTTGATACGTCGCAGCCATGGTCACCCGAGTCCCTGTCTTGATACGTCGCAGCCATGTTCACCCGAGTCCCTGTCTTGATACGTCGCAGCCATGTTCACCCGAGTCCCTGTCTTGATACGTCGCAGCCATGTTCACCGAGTCCCTGTCTTGATACGTCGCAGCCATGTTCACCCGAGTCCCTGTCTTGATACGTCGCAGCCATGTTCACCCGAGTCCCTGTCTTGATACGTCGCAGCCATGTTCACCCGAGTCCCTGTCTTGATACGTCGCAGCCATGTTCACCCGAGTCCATGTCTTGATACGTCGCAGCCATGTTCACCCGAGTCCCTGTCTTGATACGTCGCAGCCATGTTCACCCGAGTCCCTGTCTTGATACGTCGCAGCCATGGTCACCCGAGTCCCTGTCTTGATACGTCGCAGCCATGTTCACCCGAGTCCCTGTCTTGATACGTCGCAGCCATGTTCACCCGAGTCCCTGTCTTGATACGTCGCAGCCATGGTCACCCGAGTCCCTGTCTTGATACGTCGCAGCCATGTTCACCCGAGTCCATGTCTTGATACGTCGCAGCCATAGTCACCCGAGTCCCTGTCTTGATACGTCGCAGCCATGTTCACCCGAGTCCCTGTCTTGATACGTCGCAGCCATGGTCACCCGAGTCCCTGTCTTGATACGTCGCAGCCATGTTCACCCGAGTCCATGTCTTGATACGTCGCAGCCATGGTCACCCGAGTCCCTGTCTTGATACGTCGCAGCCATGTTCACCCGAGTCCCTGTCTTGATACGTCACAGCCATGGTCACCCGAGTCCCTGTCTTGATACGTCGCAGCCATGGTCACCCGAGTCCCTGTCTTGATACGTCGCAGCCATGTTCACCCGAGTCCCTGTCTTGATACGTCACAGCCATGTTCACCCGAGTCCCTGTCTTGATACGTCGCAGCCATGGTCACCCGAGTCCCTGTCTTGATACGTCGCAGCCATGTTCACCCGAGTCCCTGTCTTGATACGTCACAGCCATGTTCACCCGAGTCCCTGTCTTGATACGTTAATGTGTCTCGAAGAGGAGCTAGGAAACTTCTCCGTGTGAATTTAATTAATTATTGAACTAACTTGTATTTCAGTCGCTGCGAGATCCGAGGAAAGTGTTTTCCATAACCTCAGTCTCATGGGCCTCAATGCACGTCATATTAACCTCAGTCTCCTGGGCCTCAATGCACGTCATATTAACCTCAGTCTCCTGGGCCTCAATGCACGTCATATTAACCTCAGTCTCCTGGGCCTCAATGCACGTCATATTAGTGTTGAAGATTTGAAGGGGATCAGAAGAAGCATTCACAAGTCATCATACCTATTCTTAAAGTTATTTATATGGATCTTGCATCAACCACCTCTCTGTCTACGTTCTTCTTCTTCCTATACTTCCTGACATTCTGCAACTAATCTGTGTTTTTTTAACTTCTTGCTGTGTCTTCGTGAGTTGGAGACTCATACATGTCTTTTTCTCTTCTGGTGTCGTCAGGTTCAGCTCCTCTAGTCTTAGTAAGATTGACCATCTTTTAAGTAAGTAAATAAGTAAGTTTTAAATAACCTTGGTGTACATAGCTTTCAAATTTTTAAGAATGGTCTTTAGGGCACACAGATGTTATACGTACATTAAAAACATTAAGTTGTTTTAACCTAAGTTAACCAAATAAAGTCAAACACTGTGACTTATTTCTTATCCGAAGAGACATTCGCCACTTATTTCACAGAAACCAATTTGATTAATAAAATTGTCACATAACTTACACAACCTAACATCAAGAGATTGTTTTCCTTGAGGTAAGAACATCAACACTGCAAGTTTCAAGTTTACCAGAAGATACATTTTACAGTTATTCCACAGAATTCCCCCAAAATTGTATCTATAAAACCTAAACTATGAAACGGTTTATCCACTTCATACGATGCATCAGCCATTGAAAATTAATGCCGTTTACAAATATTAAATTTTAATCAAAAGCCCCTCACCAGCACCAAGGCAAAATAATGCAATGACCTAAAATAATATTATGAGATTAAAATTGACAAAATGGCATTCACACTCTCCATTAAATATACAAATCTTCTGCTAAGTAGGCTACAAGAGTGATGAATTTTTTTTTGCCGATCAGAGGAGCCTCTGTCTCCACTTATCATGAAAACAGACCCTCGAATCTTGTTCAACATACATTACAAAAACACTGAAATTTTGAAACCGATCGAATAAGGCGTTTTGGAGTAATAAACAAATTTGTGAGAATGTAAACGAAAAATGTTTCTGAGAAAGTTCCGAAAAAATAGGAGTTTTCTACAATCCTATAAGAAAAAAATATTTGATTCAGATTTTTTTAAAATTCCAATTTAATAAAATTGACAAAGAAAAATCAAATTGGCACCCAAATAGCCTAAAATTAATAATAAAAAAAACTTCCAATTAAGATACACTAGAATTTAGGGTTTGAAGACGATCAGAAAAGAAATTCTCTAGTTAGGACACTTGAAATAGTTTACTGAATAAAATTGTCAAATTAAAACGTACACACATGAGAGTCATAAAATGTTCTAATATGCAGCCCACCAGTGGTGAAAGTTTGAAGTCGCTCGGATAAGGCATTCTCCAGTAACTGATCTGATTACAATGATTCCAAGATTATTTTACTCTCAGTGAAATTTCAAATTTGCACCAACTCAGACTATGGGTTATCACCCTTCTTATAGACTGTGTCGTCAATAATATCTTGAAGCCAATAAGAAGACGTATTCGTTAGCTACTGAAGAAAAAATGAATATTACTATTTATTCAATAAAATTGGCAAATTGGGAATTATGCTCACAATAGAAGCATGAGACGTTCAAGAAGCCGCATCAGTCGTGTAAGTTTAAAGCAGATCAGATGAGTCATTCTCCTGTTATGGCGCGGATTCCAACTATTCCAAGTTTTTTTTTTTACTATTTTTAGTACATCAGCAAATTTGTCTGGACGCAAATTAAACTTAATAGGTGTTAAACTGACCCTAAGATTCATCAGCCATTAAGTATTGAAACCATTCGGAAGAGGCAAACTGAAAATTATTTAACATGATTTAACGGGAATAAAAATTTCAAACTATTTAAGACACAAAATCGTCAAACCTACACTTACATGTCTGACTTTTACTTTCTGTCCTCGTCGAAATTTTTGGCACCTTTTTTAAACGCGTGAAATTGCACCAGTGGAAGTTTTTGGAAAATATCAGCCGTTCCAGGATGCTGGGGATGGATTCAATAAGTTCGGTCATACGACACAAACATGACACTTCATCGATGAACCGAAGGAAGAACTTCCTGGGAATAATAATGAGTTGGTTCTGGTATCCTACCAGATACATTAAAAAGGTTCATCATAAACATTGTTTTTAAGAACGCTAAGATAGCTAAGATACCACTCACTACTTTGTGACCGTCAATATGGCTTCAGATAAGGTTACTCTGCCACTGATCTATTGTTAAACCTCTCCACTAAGTGGAACCAGTCACTAGATGAATCCAAACTCAGCTGTGTAGTACCACTGGATATTGGTGATGCTAATATAGGTAACAGCTCTTAGCTTGTCAAAAAAGTTAGGAATCCTTAACTTGTCAATAGCTTGTCAATAAAGTTAGGAATCCTTAACCTAACCTTGTCAAACCTTGTGTAAAAAAAAAAAAAAAAAAAAGAGACTCGTCTCTCTCCTGGACCTAACCTGGATAGATTTATAATTTCAGCAGAGCCTTCAACGCCGAAAGAATGTGGGAGGCCTTACTGTTATGTACAAGACTAATATTGTCAAATTACCACACTTGGCTCCACTCCGAGAACAGCGAGAAGTGAGCTTCTACACAACAAGACGGGCAGCAAGCAGCAGCTTCACTCTGACTTCACTCTTCACTTCATCTGATATCATCTATTCCTAGGATGACTCGAGTCTGGAACATGTTCATACAGCATAATGATATCAACGAAACAAAGTCAGTTGATCAAATGAAATTGCCCTTCCACAGATGGCTCCAACTTCATCATGTTCCATATTTGTATCTCTCATAACAATAAAAATGTTTTCAAATGAGCTGATGTAGGTAACAGCTCTTAGCTTGTAAATAAAACCATGTATAAAGAGAGAGAGAGAGAGAGAGAGAGAGAGAGAGAGAGAGAGAGAGAGAGAGAGAGAGAGAGAGAGAGAGAGAGAGAGAGAGAAAGAGGGGCAGGCAGACCAGGAGCTGAGACTGCACCCATAAGATATTATCTCCTATATAGTATAATAATAAGGCATTAAAATTACCCCAATGGAAATAAGTCACTTTGTCTGACTTTTTTGGGTTATCCTAGGTTCTCTACACATATGTTGCTATGTATAACAATCTATGTAACTCTATTTGTGTATACCTTAATAAACTTACTTACTAACCACACATATGAACACTACTTTATCTTGCACATATCCACATCAAAAGACACTTACTGATATATGTGATTCCCCTTAATTTCACATGACTGACTAAAATTCTTATACAACTATTGCTTCATAATTCTTAAGCTAGTCATAAGTTTGCCTAAGACACTCCAATATAGAAACGGTATTATGCCAATACATCACCTTTACCATTAATATATAAACTAATTGTTAATTTCTTAAATGTTTAAATTTAAATACCTCAATATTGTAAACCAATTAATCACTACAATTACCTAACCTTACAATCAGTATAATCATTGTGTCACTATTGAGTAAGACCTATCATAAGACTGCCTGAAAAGCCTAGTCATACCTAGGCATATTATTGGCCATCTTGTAATATCTACTTCATACTTCATAGGTGAGTAAGTAAGTAAGTAAGTAAGTTTATTCAGGTATACACAAATACATTTACATACATTATCATACATAGCAGCATATGTGTAGAGAACCTAGGATAACCCAAAAAGTCAGACAGAGTGACTTATTTCCATTGGGGTCCTTTATACTTAATTTTTACATTGTAGGATATATATGTCATTATATTATAAAGGATATATGTATACTAGGAATAAGGTAAAAAGAGTTATTTACATATACATGTGTGTTAACTAAAAAAATAAAAAATCATTCACCTCCCTTTCTGTCGCAACATTCATTAGGTACCTTTTGGTTCTCTTCTTGAACTGGCTCATGCTATGACTGGCTTTGACATGTGCAGGCAGTCTGTTCCATTCCTTTATTGCTGTACAATAAAAGGTGTTTGAAGCCTGGCCACTGACTGTGGGTACTACAAAGTTGTGCTCTCTCCCCCTAGTACTATGTTTGCTTTGGTTCCCAGCCTTGACAAAATTGGCAGCAAGATATTCTGGACACTGTTTGTGAGCAATTTTATAAACTTGATTTAATTAAAGTTGTTTTACTCTGTCTTCAATATTCAGCATATCCAATTGTTGTAATTCATCCTGGCCTACATGCTCTCTTGGACCCAGGTCCAGGATGAACCTGGGTCCAAGAGAGGACAAGTGTCTATCCACATATATCTTTAACAATTGATAACAACACACACACACACACATACATACATGCATACATACATACATACATACATACACATACACAACAGGCCAAGTGTCTAATCAACATAAGCCTAAGACAAAATGGTAACAAACACACTCGCAAAAGTATAATAGTACACCACTTTAATAGCTTTAATCGTTTTCTTTAAGCAAAAATTAGTTTTCAGGCGTTTTCTTTGATTAAGTGCAATGAGCGTAAACTTGGGAAAACTGCAATACAAATATGAAAGATGAGAGCAGGAGCCCACAACCAAGCGGCTGTTGATGCTGATGACCTGTAAACCTTAATTAAAAAAGATACAAAGCCCACTGCCCTATACGAAATCGTTTGGGAGTGTTGGTTGCCATCATGGGTCTACGGATTCAGTGGACAAAATCGTAAATCCCTCAACAACACTGGAAGCCATGACCTAAAACTGGGTTAAATACAAAAATTATTGTTCTACACATAAGAAAAAGAAAGTTACATCCGCATTCCTGAGTTTCAGGATCATCGGCGACCATTTGGGAAATGTCAGTTTTAACTCACTTCCGCTGGTTAGATTTTGGTAGACTCTTATTTTCTGCCATTTACAACACCCAGTAAGTAAATTGAAAGGGAAACTTTTTGATAGATTTTTTTGAGGTCTGAATGTTTTTTTTACATGAAATGATCTGTCTAGTTGATCAGTCAGTGGGACAGTTCATCAAGACTTGCTACTGGGATTTTCTCACATGCCGATAACATGTGGGGTTCCTCAAGGTAGTACCCTGGGCCCTTTGCTATTCCTGTGCTATGTGAATTACATGCCTATTCAGTGTTAAATGCAAGCTTCTACTATACGCAAAAGATAATGCCTTGTTAGTATCAATGTAAAGACCCACAAAACATTGCTAATGTACTATCACTAGAACTAAAGTCCTGTAGTTGGTTGGTAGACAACACACTATCACTACACCTCGGGAAAACGGAAGCCATACTCTTTGGCACGAAACATAAATTGAAAAGGGTAAATAATTTTAATGTCCAGTGTAATGGGGGAACCCATTATTACAGTAAATTCAGTGAATCCCCTTTGACCCAAGCATGTCAGGAGAACTGTTATGGTTGTAGGTTAATGAAAGCCAGAGTAACAGTAACAAGTGTTCTCTCCACGGTCCGGCTCGACAACAACAACAAAGCTATAAATGAATGAACATAACAAACAGTATTTAATCCTCTCACTACTCCCAACACCTTACAAGAACTAATAGGGAACAGTGTAGTAAAGAAAGCGAATGCCAGACTAAAGTTCCTCTACAGACAGGTACAGTGTCTACCAACCGAGGCTCGCAGGACCCTATGTCTAGCTCTCATACAATATATTATAGACTACTCTTGCTCTTCTTGGTACTCTGCCTTAATAAAAAAACTGAAAGATAAGTTACAAATCACCCAGAACAAAATGGTGAGATTCATTCTGGATCTGGATCCAAGAGAACATATAGGCCAGAATGAATTACAACTGGACATGCTGAATGTTGAAGACAGCGTAAATCAACTTAAGGTAAATTACGTTTATAAAATTGCTCATGACCAGTGTCCTCAATATTTTACTGCCAATTTTGTTAAGGCCGGGGAACCAATGCAATTATAGAACTAGGGGAAGGGATAACAACTTTGCAGTACCTAGAGTCAGTGGTCAGGCTTCAAAGACATTTTTCTATTCAGCAATAAAAGAGTGTAATAGACTGCCTGCACATGGTCCTTAAACCGCAGGGAGGTTGCATCTGGAAGTTCATACAAAAATTAAAAAACGAGATTCTGATTTTCAGTTATAACGACCGAACCATCACTGAACAAATCGACTCCAGGCTGAGGGACTGATTACCTCAAACTCCTCATCTTCCACCTTTCTCTGCATTGGACTGAAAAATCCACTGGCTGGCATAATGTTTCCAGAATAAAGACAACCAAATGTTACACAAGTGTTTTATTTATCAACTTGTCGTTTTTTTTTAACAATTTATCTTATCTTTTACCATTACTTTCTGTTAATGAAACAATCTGTACCTTATCATGCTCTTCTCTCCTGACTTTAAATGCCATAGTTAATGATAAACAAAGGTCTATAGCTGGTTGATGAAAAATAAACACGCCTTTGAGGAAGTAGACACAAGTACAACACCTGGATGTCATTATCTAAAGAAGTTTCCCAAATCAGTGGCATTTTCATTTCAATACGGAGTTATTGAAAATGGAAACAGTAGGAAAACAAAATAATTAGTCCCCAGCCCTGCAGAAATATACACAAAAGACAGTGGGAAATATGGTAATAATTTCCTCACCCTAGAAGCCGGAGTTCAGTATCTTAATCTTTATAAATCTGTATTGTTCTGCAAATTTGAGGAGCTGATTACCTAATCTTCTATTGTTTTAGTGTATCGTCATATGCCAAGACGTAACCATTCTCATTACTAATTTTACAAATTGTCATAATCTAAATATTCTGAACTACCTCACTATTGTAAATCTAATTAATCCTTTGTAATTTGTAATATAGATTAGGAACTATTATTAGTCTGCCCGAAATGCCTAGCATGCCCAGGCATGCTAGGCATGCTAGTGGCCATCTTTGTAATTATTGTCTCATACTATGTAAACCACACATAGTAATCTTCACAGAGAAATAAAAATCTGAATCTGAATCTGAATTGAAAAAAAAACACCCACCTGTATTTAGTAACCCATGCAATGCAGCACTCTGCATTATTCCTGACGCGTGAGTCGACATACCAGAGGCTGTGATTATGGAATGCTGGAATACATTTTACGGATCTCGTAGCGACTGAATCACATTTAGTTTTCTCTAGTTAGAAGCAACAAATAATATAATATACCCCTTTTACATATATTTTCTTTAGACAAGAATAGGTCACAGTCGTGTTCTATGAAAAGTTGAATTGATGGTAAACTTTAGAAAACTGCAATGCTTTCTTACACCTGCTGTCCCTGTTCACCTAGCAATAAGTAGGTACCTGGGTGATAGTCGACTGGTGTGGGTCGCATCCTGGGGGACAAGACTGTAGGATCCCAATGAAAATAAGACAGACAGTCCTCAATGACGCACTGACTTTTCTTGTGTTCGGATTAAAAATCCGAACATATCTTATCTTTTTAACCTATTAGTAAGTACCCGGGTGTTAGTCGACTGTTGAGCGTCGCATCCTGGGGGACAAGATTAACCTGGGCCTCGGCCTGTGACCTGTGGCTTGGTTTATAGCGCACTCAACTCACGGATGGAAACACTACTCATATGTTTTCTTACACCTGCTACCCCTGTGTGTTAGCAGACTGGTGTGGGTCGCATCCTGGGGGAGAAGATTAAGGACCCCCAGTGGAAATAAGACAGACAGTCTTCGACGACGCACTGACTTTATTGGATGATCTTGTGGGGCTAACCCTTCCCCGGGTGAAGAATCCGAACAAAATCTTATCTTATCTTGCAGTAAGATATAGTATGCCAATGATGTCAGCTAGGTCTGTAACATTTAGTAAATTTATTTAGATACACAAGTTTCATGTGATTACCATTGTCTTACATAATAATACGTGTATAAATTACCTAGGATAACCAAAAAAAGGTCAGACCAAGTGACTTATTTTCAGTGGGGTTCCTGTAGTAGCTTATTATTAGCTGTTATATACAGTAGAAATCAGTCATGATTATAATCATTAAAATTAAAGCAACTAAGTAACTCAAATCTGAAAATCAGTTACAACGAAAAAGAGACAAAATGCAGAGTTATTTACATGAAATTAAATAGGAAAAACTACTTAATATAATCAGTTATCATGTAATGTAGAAATAAGCATTATTATTATTATTATTATTATTATTATTATTTTCGGCCATTGCTTCCCTGCTAGGCGTAAGGTATATCAGCCGTCTACCTCGAGCTGCCATACCACAGCATAAAAGGACACCTTCATTGGCAAGCAGCTGCGCCGATGATATATGTTTCCTCAAGCTTCAGCACGAACCTATTATCTGTTTTCAAAAGTGTTCGATCCATAGGAGTGGCATCCATACAGTGGAAGTTTCCATGATCCTTCCTTTTCAAAAACCAGGTATGTCGGGTCACGATCCCTCTCAGTACAGACAAATAACTCTTCCAAGTTCTATTAGTAAACTGATAAAACGTATGGTTAATTGGAGATTAGTTAGATACTTACACTAGCAGTGACTTTGTCGACGGTTGGTTTGTGATGGCAGTGAGAAATGGTATGATGATACAGATAAGGTGTGGAAAAAGTCACTTATGTACAGTTCAAGACATTTATGAAAGGACTGAAGAAGGCACACGTTTCCTTTAATAAATGTCCTGAACTCTACATAAGTGTCTTTTTCAGCATGATGGCAACATACAGAAAGCTCTCCACACGATATTACGATATCACATCTTATTTCTCCAAGGTCTCATTCTCATGGACAGATGGACGCTTTAATGCTCGGATCAGTGCTCTTCAGATTTTGTTTAAAGAAAAGGCGATCCGCAAGGCTACGTTCTTTGCACAATCCTATTTAAATTACATGTGCGTGATTTTTCCATTGCTTGTTTTAATACAATATTCAGCAAATTTCCAGCTTCTTACAAAATACAATCGACTGTGCGTCTACAAAGGCTATACCACACGGCTACGGCTATGAACTATCAGTGTCTAAAACAAATTCCTCCTATAATTCCTCAGTTCTTACGCTGCTTGTATGATTTCTTTACTCCGTTCTGCCAGACTGAATATTCTTGGCCTCTACTTTGACTGTGGAATGTCATAAAAAATGTACTTAAAATTTAGTCATATTTTACTTGTAGGGCCGGAAAACGAGTTCTCGTTTAACAGTTTAATGTTCTTTCATTGCAAGACAGTCAAGATGCTGGTGTATACTCTGTGATTTGCCTTCATGATCTTAATTATTCTACAGGTTATAGAATGATCACGATTGGAAGCTGACTCTTTCGCTCATCTATTTTTATATTTGCCTTTAGACTCTACTTACTTATCTTAATATACCCCCATTTTCTAATCACCGTATTCATTTATTTTTTCTATTCCACCTTGGGAGTTATCAATAATATGAAAATGTCTCTGATTCCTTCCATTTGCATAGTCTCGTATACCTGCTGTGGTCAGACATTCCCTCTTCCTTGATCATTTTCATTTACACACACATGCTACTACTGTGTAGACTGATGGCTCTAAATCCTCTACTGGAATAGGCTATGCAGTTGTTGTTTTCCAGATAGTAAGATGTAGGGATATTTATCGGATTTGTCTAATATATCACGGCAGAGTTATATGCACTTCTTGCAGCCATCATACACACTTTCCTTTCTATTTCTTTTATTTTTAATCTCTGTCAACAGTGTAATACTTACAGATAAATTTCCTAGTACCATTTACAGTCAGGCTTCCTTGCTAGCCTAACCTCACGTGACTCCCCGTTTGAACCAGCCAGCTAGGCTTAGCTTAGCAGGGAGCAGACGCAGACAGGCTTGGGCTCTTCCCACGAATGCCAATAATAACACCTCCATAACAGTCTACAGTGTTTACCTACCAGGCCCGTGGCCTGGTAGGCAAACGCTTTCGCTTCACACACTGAGTGTCCGTGGTTCGATCCCCGGAAAGGGTGAAAACCCTGGGCATGTTTCCTTAAACCTGTTGTCTCGTTCATCTAGCAAGTAAGTAGGTACCCGGGTGTTAGCCGACTGGTGTAGGTCGAATCCTGGGGGACAAGATTGAGGACCCTAATGGAAATAAGACAGATTATCCTAGGTGGCTAGCCCTCCGGGGTTAAAAATCTGAACAAAATTTTATCTTATCTTACTTTCCACCATCACTCCATCAGAACCCGAACAACAAATGCTGCTGGTTTGGTTAGCGTCCCCTAGGCCTACAAAATGGCGTACGCTGGTCTTGGCAGTATTCTATCACTCAACATCAACCATAATTTCCAATATTACATACCCGAAGCTGCCACCACTTGTCAAGGATTCTGACGGAGTGATGGTGGATGATTGTTATGAAGGCATTATTATTGAAAGTCGTGGGAAGAGCCCTAACCTGTCCACGCCTGCTCCCTGCTAAGCCTAGTCGAGTTCTGTGAGGCAGGCCTGCAGCCTAGGTGGCTAGTCACATGACGTCAGGCTAGCAAGGGAACCTGACTATAAATGGAACTAGGAAATCTGTCTAAAAGTATTAGTTAAAATATCTGACTCGTAAAGTGCACTACCAGCTCTTCAGAGCTTCGACTCATCACATCTCACTGGCATTTATATTCAGCTCTAGTGGGTCACCTCTTCAGCTTGCATAAAGACATCGTCTTTTGTTAGTCCTTGTTTATTCTGATGTTCAAGCCAATGAACTAGCCGACCCTTCTGCATGTTCTACAGCCCAAGAACTGTTCATCTCTCAGACTATTTGAAGATCTAAGTGCCTAGAGGATCGATGGCGACATTGTTGGTCCAGATGACGGTAAAATAAGATGCCCCTGAACAAACCACAGTTTGGTTTACGGTCAACGTTTTTTCATCGCTGTCGCGTTTGAGAAACGACTCTAGCATGACTGTGTATGGATCACACATATTGCTATTCCATGGAGAGGCGTCCCCATCAACTCTATGCAACTTGTCAGGTTCTGTTGACAGTCAATCTCCTTCTGATTTAATTTTTAGTCTATTTTCCAGCGCCTGAGAGCTCTCTTTATTTTAAGTGCAATGTGGGTGTATGTGCACATGTTCACATGTATGTGTTTTGTGTGTGTGTGAGTGTACTCACCTAGTTGTAGTTGAAGGGGTCTAGTCACAGTTCCTGGCCCCACCTTTTCACTCGTCGCTATTAGATCACTCATCCTGCTCCATGAGCTTTATCATATCTCTTCTTCTTTGCTGCCTCCACTACGTCACTTTCCAAACTATTCCACTTCCTGACAACTCTATGACTGAAGAAACACTTCCTGACATCCCTGTGACTCATATGAGTCTTCAACTTCCAATTGTGACCTCTTATTGCTGTGTCCCATCTCTGGAACACCCTGTCTCTGTCCACCTTGTCGATTCCTCCCCTATCTCTCCTGTACTCCAGTGTCGTCAGGTCGATTTCCCATAACCTCTCCTCGTAGGACATACCCCTCAGCTCCAGGACCAGTTTTGTTGCAAACCTTTGCAATTTTTCTAATTTCCTTACGAGCTTGGCTAGGTGTGGGTTCTAAACTGGTGCTGCATACTCCAGTATGGGCCTAACATACACGATGTACGTGGTTTTGAACGATTCTTTATTGAGATGTCAGAAAGCTATTCTTAGGTTTGCTAGGTGGCAGTGTGCTGCAGCAGTTATTTGGTTGATGTGCACCTCAGGAGATGTGCTCGGTGTTATACTCACCCCAAGATCCCTTTCCTTGAGTGAAGTTTGTAGTCTCTAGCCCCTAGACTGTACTCCGTCTGCGGTCTTCTTTACCCTTCCTCGGTTTTTAGGACTTTGCACTTGGTGGGGTTGAACTCCAGGAGCCAGTTTCTGAAGCAGGCCTGTAGCCTGTCCGTATCCCTTTGTAGTTTTTCCTGGTCCTCGTCTGATTAAATTCGTCTCATCAACTTCACATCATCTGCAAACAGAGACACTTCTGAGTCTATTGCTTCTGTCATGTCGTTCACATATATCAGAAAGAGTACCGGTCCTAGGACTGACCCCTGTGACAGGCGCCCACTCTGACACCTCGTCACGTACCATGACTCGCTGTTGTCTTCTCGACAGGTATTCCCTGATCCACTGTAATGCCTTACTTGTTATCACTGCCTGGTCCTCTAGCGTTTCCATTAATCTCTTGTGTGGAACTGTGTCAAACGCTTCTCACAGTCCAAGAAAATGCAATCTAACCACCCCTCTCTCTCTCTTGACTTACTGCTGTCACCCTGTCATAGAACTCCAGTAGGTTTGTGACACATGATTTCCCATCCCTGAAACCATGCTGGTTGACGTTGATAATCTCCTTCCTTTGTAAGTGTTCCACCAATCTTCTCTCCATGATTTTGCGTACTATATATGTCAGTGACACTGGTCTGTAGTTTAATGCTTCGTGCCCTGTTTCAATAGGTGTGTTGAAGAGTGTTGTTAGTGGCACACATAGTGCCTCTGCTCCCTCTCTCAGGACCCAGGGAGAGATGTTTTCTGGCCCCATCGCCTTTGAGATATCTAGCTCGCTTAGCAGCCTCTTCACTTCTTCCTCGGTTGTATGCATTGTGTCCAACACTTGATGGTGTACTCCACCTCTCCGTCTTTCTGGAGTCCCTTCTGTCTCCTCTGTGAACACTTCTTTGAATCTCATGTTGAGCTCCTCATATACTTCTCAGTCGTTTCTTGTGATCTTCCCTCCTTCCTTCCTCAGCCTGATTACCTGGTTCATGACTGTTATTTTCCTCCTGATGTGGCTGTTCAACAGCTTCGCGTCAGATTTGGCTTTTGCTGCTATGTCATTTTCGTATTGTCATTGGGCCTTCCCTCTTACCTGTGTATATTCATTTCTGGCTCTACGACTGTTGTCCTTATTTTCCTGGGTCCTTTGCCTTCTATACTTCTTCCATTCCCTAGCATACTTGGTTTTGGCCTCTCTATACCTTTGAGTGGACCAAGAGCTCATCCTGACCTTCTTGTTATTTCTGTTACCCTTTGGTACAAACCTCTCATCGGCTTCCTTACATATTGTTGTCACATATTCCATCATGTCATTGAGTGACTTCCTTGCCAATGCTCTGTCCCACTGAACCTCGTGCAGGAAATTCTTCATGCCTCAGAGGTTCCCTCTCTTGTAGTTTGGCTTCGTTCATCCTGCCCTTTCCACTTGTAACTCTACTATGTATTCAAAGCTCAGAACCACGTGGTCACTGGCCCCGAGGGGTCTTTCATATGTGATGTCCTCAGTATCTGCACTACTCAAGGTGAGTACTAGGGGCAGTCTTGCTGGTTCATCCTCTCCTCGCTCTCTCTGGTAGTGTCCCTTACGAGTTGGTACATGAGGTTTTCCAGTACCACCTCCATCATCATGGTGCTCCACGTTTCTGGGCCCCCATGTGGGTCCAAGTTCTCCCAGTCAATTTCTTTGTGATTGAAGTCACCCACAATCAGTAGCTCTGCCCTGCTCGCATGAGCCTTTCTGGCCACTTCAGCCAGTGTGTCAACCACTGCTCTGTTACTCTCATCATACTCTTGCCTTGGCCTCCTGCTGTTCTGTGGTGGGTTATACATCACTACAATTACCACCTTTGGACTTCCAGACTGTGTTCCTATTATGTAGTCTCTTGTTTCTCCTCTGTCTCCTCTCTCCATCTCATCAAAATTCCATTGGTTTTTGATGAGCAGTGTCACTCCTCCACCCCCATCTGTTCCCTCTGTCTTTCCTCAGGATCTGATATTCCGGTGGAAAGATGGCATCTGTTATCATTCCTGTGAGCTTGGTTTCGGTGAGAGCTATGATGTTTGGTGATGCCTCTTTGATTCTTTCGTGTCACTCCTCCCACTTATTCATTACTCCATCAGCGTTGGTGTACCATACCTTCAGTTTCCTCTCCAATAGTGTTCTGGGGGTCTGTGAGGGGTGGGGAGCCTGGTAGTGTGCTGTGGGATTCTACAGCATTTTGTGGGGTGGGAGCTGTAAGTGTGGATTGTGGTTTGTGTTGGGATAGCGTGTTTGGCTGTGGGTTTCTGAT
>WNWK01007969.1:0-52500 GCA_009830355.1 Cherax destructor | reverse complement strand
TTAAACATTGTTCTGAAGACTCTGTCGTTCCCTCTTGAAGACAGCTAGAGGTTTGTTGGTGATCTCCCTTATGCATGAATGGAAGGTGTTTAAGAGTTGTGGTCCCTTTACACTTATTGAGTTCTCTCTCAGTGTGCTCATCGCTCCTCTGCTTTTCATTGGAGGTGTCCTGCAATGTCTGCCAAGACTCTTGTGTTCATAAGTAGTAATTTCAGTGTGCAGGTTTGGTACCAATCCCTCCAGTATATTTCAGTACATTTCCTTCAATTTTTTACTATCCTTCCTCCCTCTCTTCTCCCCACCTATCGGCTCTCTGTTTCTCTCTCCCTCCCCATCTTTCAAGGACCTCACCTCTACCCGTGGGCTATCTCCTCTCTCTCTCTCTCTCTCTCTATCTTCCCCGCTCACTCCCTACCCACCTCTCTCTCCCGTCCCTCACCTCCCTACCCATGAGGTCGGTCAACGCCCCGTCCTCTCTGTCTGTCTCGCTCGACCTTGATAAGTGTTTATGTTAAGGTCGTCACTTCTGTTCGTGAGTGTATTTATGTGCGCGTGCGTGCATGTGTATTTGTGTGTGTGTGTGTGCATGTGTGTTTGTGTGTGTGTGTGTGTGTGTGTGTGTACTCACCTAGTTGTACTCACCTAGTTGTGGTTGCAGGGGTCGAGTCAAAGCTCCTGGCCCCGCCTCTTCACTGGCCGCTACTGGGTCACTCTCCCTGCGCCATGAGCTTTATCATACCTCTGCTTAAAGCTATGTATAGAGCCTGCCTCCACTACATCGCTTCCTAAACTATTCCACTTCCCGACAACTCTGTGACTGAAGAAATACTTCCTAACATCTCTGTGATTCATCTGAGTCTTCAACTTCCATCTGTGTCCCCTTGTTGTTGTGTCCCATCTCTGGAACATTCTGTCTCTGTAAACTTTGTCAATTCCTCTCAGTATCTTATATGTTGTTATCATGTCTCCCCTATCTCTCCTGTCCTCCAGTGTCGTCAGGTCGATTTCCCTTAACCTCCCCTCGTAGGACATACCCCTTAGCTCCGGGACTAGTCTTGTTGCAAACCTTTGCACTTTCTCGAGCTTCTTCACATGCTTGGCTAGGTGTGGGTTCCAAACTGGTGCTGCATACTCCAATATGGGCCTAACGTACACAGTGTACAGGGTCCTGAACGATTCTTTATTAAGATGTCGGAATGCTGTTCTTAGGTTTGCTAGGCGCCCATATGCTGCAGCAGTTATTTGGTTGATGTGCGCCTCAGGAGATGTGTCTGGTGTTATACTCACCCCAAGATCTTTTTCCTTGATTGAGGTTTGCAGTCTCTGGCCCCCTAGGCTGTACTCCGTCTGCGGTCTTCTTTGCCCTTCCCCAATCTTCATGACTTTGCACTTGGTGGGGTTGAACTCCAGGAGCCAGTTGCTGGACCAGGCTTGCAGGCTGTCCAGATCCCTTTGTAGTTCTGCCTGGTGTGTTTAAGTGTGTGTGAGTGTACTCACCTAGTTGTGGTTTCAGGGGTCGAGTGTGTGTGTGTGTGTGTGTGTGTACTCACCTAGTTGTGGTTGCAGGGGTCAAGTCATAACTCCTGGCCCCGCCTCTTCACTGGTCGCTACTGGGTCACTCTCCCTGCGCCATGAGCTTTATCATACCTCTTCTTAAAGCTATGAATGGATCCTGCCTCCACTACATCACTTACCAAACTATTCCACTTCCCGTGTGCGTGTGTGTATACTCACCTAATTGTACTCACCTAATTGTAGTTGCAGGGGTCGATTCATAGCTCCTGGCCCCACCTCTTCACTGGTGGCTACTAGGTCACTCCCTGAGAGAGCGCCCTTGTGTCTGTGTATGTTCACTGTCATGTGTGTATTTGTGTATCTGTGTGATTATCTGTTTGTAGTTATTGAAGCATAGTTATGTCTTCAGTGTGGTGTTATCCTGTCTTCAGTGTGGTGTTATCCTGTCTTCAGTGTTATGTTATCCTGTCTTCAGTGTTATGTTATCCTGTCTTCAGTGTTATGTTATCCTGTCTTCAGTGTGGTGTTATTCTGTCTTCAGTGTGGTGTTATCCTGTCTTCAGTGTGGTGTTATCCTGTCTTCAGTGTGGTGTTATCCTGTCTTCAGTGTGGTGTTATCCTGTCTTCAGTGTGGTGTTATCCTGTCTTCAGTGTGGTGTTATCCTGTCTTCAGTGTGGTGTTATCCTGTCTTCAGTGTGGTGTTATCCTGTCTTCAGTGTGGTGTTATCCTGTCTTCAGTGTGGTGTTATCCTGTCTTCAGTGTGGTGTTATCCTGTCTTCAGTGTGGTGTTGTCCTGTCTTCAGTGTGGTGTTATCCTGTCTTCAGTGTGGTGTTATCCTGTCTTCAGTGTGGTGTTATTCTGTCTTCAGTGTGGTGTTATCCTGTCTTCAGTGTGGTGTTATTCTGTCTTCAGTGTGGTGTTATCCTGTCTTCAGTGTGGTGTTATTCTGTCTTCAGTGTGGTGTTATCCTGTCTTCAGTGTGGTGTTATCCTGTCTTCAGTGTGGTGTTATCCTGTCTTCAGTGTGGTGTTATCCTGTCTTCAGTGTGGTGTTATCCTGTCTTCAGTGTGGTGTTATCCTGTCTTCAGTGTGGTGTTATTCTGTCTTCAGTGTGGTGTTGTCCTGTCTTCAGTGTGGTGTTATTCTGTCTTCAGTGTGGTGTTGTCCTGTCTTCAGTGTGGTGTTATTCTGTCTTCAGTGTTATGTTATCCTGTCTTCAGTGTTATGTTATCCTGTCTTCAGTGTTATGTTATCCTGTCTTCAGTGTGGTGTTATTCTGTCTTCAGTGTGGTGTTGTCCTGTCTTCAGTGTGGTGTTATTCTGTCTTCAATGTGGTGTTGTCCTGTCTTCAGTGTGGTGTTATTCTGTCTTCAGTGTGGTGTTGTCCTGTCTTCAGTGTGGTGTTATCCTGTCTTCAGTGTGGTATTATCCTGTCTTCAGCGTGGTGTTATCCTGTCTTCAGTGTTATGTTATCCTGTCTTCAGCGTGGTGTTGTCCTGCCTTCAGTGTGGTGTTATCCTGTCTTCAGTGTGGTATTATCCTGTCTTCAGTGTGGTATTATCCTGTCTTCAGCGTGGTGTTATCCTGTCTTCAGTGTTATGTTATCCTGTCTTCAGCGTGGTGTTGTCCTGTCTTCAGTGTGGTGTTATCCTGTCTTCAGTGTGGTATTATCCTGTCTTCAGCGTGGTGTTATCCTGTCTTCAGTGTGGTGTTATCCTGTCTTCAGTGTTATGTTATCCTGTCATCAGTGTTATGTTATCCTGTCTTCAGCGTGGTGTTGTCCTGTCTTCAGTGTGGTGTTATCCTGTCTTCAGTGTGGTATTATCCTGTCTTCAGCGTGGTGTTATCCTGTCTTCAGTGTGGCGTTATTCTGTCTTCAGTGTGGCATTATTCTGTCTTCAGTGTGGCGTTATTCTGTCTTCAGTGTGGTATTATCCTGTTTTCTCACGTTAGACTTACACTCACTAGAGTGTAAATCTAATGTAAGAGACCTGGGAGTGATAATGTCAGAAGATCTCACGCTCAAGGAACACAACAAAGTTATTATCGCAACTGTAAAGTTGCAATAACTAAAATGTTCAAAACAAGAGATGTCAAACCAATGATGACACTTTAAACACCGATGAATGTCTTGGAGGCGTATAATTAAGAATCTTGAGAGAGGAGCCCAAGCCTGCCTGTCACCATCTTGTAGGTCTAGCCGAAAGTGAGAGCAGGTCTTGTGACGTCACAGCTAGCAAGAGACCCTAACTATAATGTTTATGAAATATCTAACTGTATAAGCGTACTACACAAGTAACAATGCTGACAGCTCAGCGACATAACGTACGGCATCCCCGACATACAGCTACTCATACAAAAATAATCTGTATGGCTAAGTAATACGTTATTTAACTTTATGTTCTATTTTACAGCTGATTCTATACAGTATCAATGTACACAACAATTGAACATAAGGAACTATACATGATGATTATAATTGATTGTAATGCATTAAAAATTATGATAAATAAAAAATCTTGGTAAATGATAGAATCAATGATGGTGTTTAACAAAACAGAGTACGAGAAAGAGATTGATGGATCTGTATTCATGTCATCTACGGATTCTGAGGAAGTATATTTACAAGCCTAACACTACTTTTGTGCTCCAAGTGGGACCGAAACGTCGTGTTAAGCTCCTCTCTTCTACGTGCGGGTTATTTGTGTATTGCTCCAGTCACGGTATTGTACCTTGTTTTGTTATTTACGGTTTATGGTAGGAAATACCACACAAACATGGATCATGAGAGCAATTACTACACAAGCAGTGATCATGGCAGCAATTACCGCATGGATAATGGCAGCAATTATCACTCAAGCATGAGTAATGGTAGCAATTATCACACTAGCAGTCGTCATAATAGTAAATACCACACAAGCATGGATCATGGTAGCAATTACCACCCAAGCATCGATCATAGTAGCTATTACCACTCAAGCATGTATCATGGTAGCAATTACCACACAAGCATGGATCATGGTAGCAAATACCACACAAACATGGATCATAGTAGCAAATAACACAAAAACATTGATCATGGCAGCACTTACCACACAACTGCAACAGCAAGAGCAGCAGCAGCAGGAGCAGAAGGAGCAGAAGCAGCGACAGCAGTATCAACAGCAACAACAGTAGTATCAACAGCAACAACAGCAGTATCACCAGCAACAACATCAATAGCAGTATCAGTAGGAGCCAGCATCTGAGAAGGGAAATTCCAACATTAGAATCGGGTCATCTAGCAAGTGGCTGGCGCTCTCTCATATTAGTATTCCTGTGAGAGTTTTTATTTTTTTTAGGAAAGTAAATACATCAGTAACGTGCTGCTACCCTATTCTGTACGATAGTCACACAGTGGGTCCAAAAACTAGCTGGCATATTCCACCACAGACGGTAATTTTCATTGTGCTGAAATCTTGCACCCTGAGAGTGGAAACTTCAGGAGCGCAATAAGGATATTATGAAGTATTCCATTAAAGGTTCAGCAACTACAGGATCCTCAAAAAGTTTCGTTCCAGCAGAGAGCTTCTGTTTTTTGGGCATTACCTTCTCTCTGGATCGCTTATCCCATACAAATGAGAAGTGAAGTTTTTGACGATACGAATCATACATAGAAGAGAAAAATGAGAGAAGGAAAAGGAGGAAACAGACATGCAACCACAATTAGGTGAGTACACACACACACACACACACACACATACCCACATACGTACACATACACCAACAAACACACACACACACACACACACACACACACACACACACACACACACACACACACACACACACACATATATATATATATATATATATATATATATATATATATATATATATAAACATATAGGGAGGTACCACCTCTAGAACTTTACTGGGAACCCTCATCCTCAGAGAAGACAATAAATGTACATCAGGGAAAACTCGAGGTTCTCCCCGGAGCTGTTTGAATATTTTCTTCTCCTACCACTCCATATATATATTATATGAGTGCTTTATTAATAGACAGAATACATTGACAGAAAACATAAACATGAACATGAATACATTGGTACAATATATCAAAGATTATTAATCTCCTCCAGCTCCTCCGAAGCCGGACGCGAGTCCAGTATGCAGCATGCATTTCCCCTCTGGATGGCCACGCTGAGGCGCTGGAACATGAAAGTGGCTGCCTTTAGGTCCCTGGTGGTCTCGATGAGTCTGGAACCCAGTTCTTTAAGGAAACGTGTTGCATTTTTTCCCCATGATCCCAAGGTCTCTGATCCTACTGGGACAAATTGATACTGTTGGCTTATGTCCCTGTACTTGCCAATCTTGTACTCCTCCCTGTGGTCAGCAGCTCCTCCCTGTCGCCCGACACTGTGATGGATGTAGGTGTCAGCCAGTGTCGACACACAGGTATAGTCCCATGCTAAGAGCTTGCCATTCTTCCAAGGATAGATGGTGATTCTGTCGGGGCGGTTTGCTGGGTTGTGGGTATTGTTGGCTGCTAGTGATCGGGGCTCTCTCTCGGCTGGGCATCCAGCTGTAGCAAGGGTTCTCTTTATGATATCGTTGACTTTATGATGTCGTTCCCTTGGTTTCGGAACAGTTTAGACCATGTAGACCATATTGGTCGGCTTGCACATCGCCGCAAATACACGTATATTCCGTGTGAATTGGGGCAACAAGGCGCAGAGCCACTGCAATACGGAGGGTCTTAGGGTCGAAGCGTGTTCCCATTGCCGAAATGGGAACTGTTTGGAGGAAGTCCCCAGAGTGATGTGCACTCACAGCTATGAGACGGGCAGTCTCCCTGTCTGATGTTACAGCCCTAAGCATGTTGGCAAGCATCTTTTCAGTGATGGGGCCATCCAAACTTGATTGTTTGTAGGCCAGTTCTGCACTAGGTTTTGGTGCTGGAGCAGCAAGAGTCTCCCATTCAGTGATGGCAATGGCATAGCAAGGGTCCTGTATTCCTGCTGAATCACTGAGGTTGTCTGGAAGAATTTGTTTTATTAACTCGTTTGATGCTATGGAAGAGGATAGGAAAGCTGGTAGGGCAATCTGGGAGGATTTGCGTACTCCCAGCCCCCCAAGCCTGACTGGAAGTGAGGCTTGCAACCACTGTCCATCTTCGAGGGAAAGATTCAATACACTCTCTAGCATGGTCTTGAGGAGAGAGTCATATTCCTTGAGTTTCGGACTGCTTGAGGCTGGGGAGCATCTCAGGAAGTATGTAAGTTTTGGGATTGACAGGCACCTGGTGAGTAGGTAGAAGGCATCATGTGTATCGATGTCTTTCATCCTACCTTCCATCGTCCTGAGGTCTGAGATTTTTTTTTCTAGGATGAGATTGATGGCATTGGGCCCAAGAGGAGCACCAAGGAGAGTGCTGTTGGCAGGATCAATGGCTCGTGCCCCTGGTAAAACAGCACTAATGTTCTGGATCATCTGTCGATTGGTAGAAACTATTTCACATTTGGTGGGGTTTAAATATAGGCCCAGGCTCTCTCCCATGAGTTTAATTTTCCGGATGTCCTCTAGGAGAGATTCTGTAGTGCCAGCTAGGGTGCCATCACCCAAGAACCAGATATTGAGCTCACTGGAGAGCGCTTCTGTGACTTCCTTGATGACCAGACAGAATAGAAAGGGGGCGAGAGGGTCCCCCTGTTGCACACCCTCACACGAGTCAATTTCATGGTCCCCAAACAATAGTTTAGAAGCCACACTATAACACGATTCTATGAAGGGATAGAGGGAAGGGAAGTGTCTAGAAACTGCTTGGTAAAACTTGCTATTTTGGCTTAAATACCAACGCTCTTCTTGCCGAATAAGACAAGCAGAAATTTGTGTATGTAATAATTTCGCAAAAATCATTCTGAACCTAATGAAAAAAAATATATTTCATTGTGTTTGTTTATTAAATTAAGGTAAACTTATCTAAAATATATTTAGTTAGATTAGGCTAAATTAAATTGAGCTTGATATAATAAGGTTAGCTATGTTTTCTAAGGTTCTTTTGGTACAAAATCATTAATTTTTACATTATCATAAATGAAAAAAATGTCTTTAAATGAATAAGAGAAATTTTTAGAAAGGACTTAATTTTAAATGAGTCTCTTGCTAATTGACTAGTTTTACCTATTCGACACGATATATATATATATATATATATATATATATATATATATATATATATATATATATATATATATATATATATATATATATATATATATATATATATATAAAATTCCAAAACTGTTGAATCCTAATTTGAATTCATCTTTTATGGTTGAGGTTGATGCAAGTGAGAAATCAAAGGAGGTGTGTTGCATCCGGTATGTATCTAATCCACTACGCTGAAGAAACAGAAAAAATACAGCTTCACCGTATCATTCTTTACAGACAATACTTTGCATGAGAGTGGAATTCACTAAGGACACAACAAATCTCCAGTGGATAACAAAAATAGGAATGCAAATTTTCGTTACTCTCCTTTGGAAATCTTGAAGAATTAATAACTGGATCAGAATATAAATCAAACTCAAGCCATATAGGAATGATAATGTCAGAAGATCTTGAGTTCAAGGATCACATCAATGTTATTACCAAATGCAAGGAAACTTATAAACTAGATAACTAGAACCTTCAAAACAAGAGATGTCATGCCACTTATGATACTATTGTAGTCATTTGTGTTCTCTAGACGAGAATATTGACTGATGTACACTAATAGCTTTTATAAAGTAAATAAAAAAATGGAGAACTGGAGAATGTAAACAGAGCCTTCACTACCCATATAAATTTAGTTAGGCATCTAAATTAGTGAAAATTCCCGAGGTCCCCTGAACTGTACTCCCCGTAATGTTGGTGAGAAAGCAACTTCATAATTTACACTTGGAAAATTCTGCATGAAATGTTCCCAAATCTGCATACTGATATTACTGCCAACAAGAGCAAGAGGCTCTGTAGACTGCACAAAATACCTTTAATGAAAAGCATTAGTGAAATGAGCACACTAAGATACTTCTCAAAAAGTGTAAAGGAACCAATATTTTTCAACACCCTCCTTTCGTACATTAGGGAAATTACTATCAAACCCCTAGCTGTCTTCAAGAAGAAACTAGATAGCTTCTTAATGTTAATTTCTAATTAGCCTGTTGTGATACCTATGTTAGACTGTTTGTGAATAGCACGAAAATACTGGTTCAACAGCCTATTAACCAGGAGACCTGGTTTGAGAATAGCCCGCCGGGGCGGTAACCCCCACAATCGTCTTAAGGTAACCTCGCATAAACATTGAAAAAGGAAGCACTTACGTTGGAATTAATGTTTGAACATTTTGAAGTTTACCTGGGTGTGGCGCCTCACACAGTATCTGTATTTTCGAGACGAAAACTCACACTATGATATATAGTAAGACAAAAATCATGACTAACGCATTGGGCGCTGCATGGTGGGTTGTTAACATACTATTGCATCACATCAATGGGGAGAGCAACATGCAGGCAAACATGTTATCCAGGTCACTTGTAAATGTGTAGCAACTAATTTCAAGGACTGTGTAATGTGTGTTACACTTTATGTAAGGAAATTTATTCTGTATTAACTCAGAGCAGGTAGTGACAAATTTATAAACCAACACATAACTTCCAGTTACAATATTTTCTGTAATGTTATTTTACAAAGAAGTGTGGGAGAAAGTTAAATTTAAATTTAGTTTTATATCTGAGCACCTGAATCTGTTCCAGATTACTGATAATGAGGTATTTAGGGAGTGCAACTTTCTGTATAGCCACAGATACTTTTTCTACCAGGAATTTCACAATTATATGAAAGTTAATTTGCGTGAATTCTTTCTTTTTGGGCACTCTTAAAATTTACTCAAGATTTCCACAACCAACACGAAGATCTGAACAGATAACATAGAGAATTGGATCATACAACACTCTTCACAACAGCACATTCCAGGGTCTCTAAAATCATAGCAAATAAGCTTAACTGGGGCTATGACAATTTATGCATTGTGTCGAGATGAGATTGTATTGAATCTAATATGATGTATGCTACACGCAGTATCTGGTGGAAACCCGTCAACAATGGAAAGGGTACATGGGCTGCCTTCCAGGCTCTTGCCTCACATCAACACTTGTAATGGAAACACATGAAATTAAAATCTGAAGATCATATATAAAAGATGTGTTCATTGTACAGTTAGTTACCACACTGTGGGTCAGCCTCTCATCTCTTATTCATCAGCACTTATGAAAGGCGACTTACATGATAATTGGTCTCGCAAAGTTTGGAGGACAGAGATAATTTAATTATAAACAAATAGTTTTATTTTAGAATTCTCAATGTGTCATTCTTTTCTAATTCATAAAAATATAAATGGTATGGTGAACATGTATTACTCTTAGCCTGATATTCAGGGCTTACAAGGATTTCGATACTGTAACCTTCTCAAGGTTACCCGCAGTGTTCAGTTAGGCTGAGGCATGAGTCTTGGGGAAGGGTAGGCAGGATGTATGTCGCATGCAGTAGTTTATTTCAAATGTAACTTCGTTCAATTTTCATGCATCCCCTTTTTTGTAGGTTAGGCCATTGTTACCTTGTATAGTGCAAGCATTACTCAGGGCATAAATTGATGCATATGATCAGGCTCCCTCCACTACATTTAAATTTCTATTTTTATTCATTATATTTAAAGCAAATGCAACTATAAATAGTACTACTACTACTACTACTACTAATATTATTATTATTATTATTACATTCATGAGGAACACCGTGTCCGTAGAGGTCATACAGGTCAGGAGTAATGAGGTTACCCATTACCCCATCCTCACCGTGGGCCCGAGAGAGAGAGAGTCCCACCTTAATATGAGAGGCAGTGCATATTAAGCTCTGGAGACTAATGTACCTAATTCTGTGTTGGTCTTGTGAAGTCGCCTATGAGTTGTAGCCTCTCAAGTTCCTGTCTGGCGTGTTTGTTGTTCCCAACTTGCCCTGCTGGGCTCTTCATTCTTTTCATTTTATACTTTTAAATATTAATATGACTATAAATATTAATCTAGGAGTAATAATTTAACTTGAGGGAATATTTGCTGTCATATATTCCTTATTTAAAAAAAAAAAAATCTTTATGTATCTGAATTTCATTAGCATTTTGGTGCTTTTAATTACATATCCCTAATTAATATATTTATTATGCCTTAAGCACTAGATACTCCAACAGTAATATTTAACACATAAACGATTTAAAATAAGCAAATTTTAATGAAATTTTCAAAGAGACAGGACTTGTCTCTTCAGCTAGTGCCTCATTATCATCAATATTTCGTGTAAGCATATGAAGACCATTAGTAGGGAAAGGAAAAGAAAAAATTATGGAAGATATTAGCTAAATACACACACGTAATTGGGAAACAACATGGATTTAAAAACAATAGATCCTGCCAAATAATTTTTTTTAACAAGTAATCAGTTATATACAAAGGCCGAGATGAAAAAAATCCAAATAGATAGAAAGAACTTATATTCCCAGAAGGTCTTCCGTCGTGATGATTTGGTCATTCAAGCTTTTCACCTGTACACCACCAATCAAGAATTCTTTATTCAGTGAAGAATTCTACAATAGCATAATCCACGGACATGAAATTGACATGAAACTGAAAAAAAATACCGCATCCGTAGATTAACTGATTTAGTGGTCAGAGATATGGAAGAAAAGTTTCACAGTGAATAAAAGGAAAATAATTTGTTAATGTGTATTGTTTTATATATGCCAGTGTCAAACAATAATATGGAAATTTGGAAACCTACTACCTGAGACAAAACAAGAGAATCCTGGAGAAGTATTGACTTTAAGATGGGTTGAGAACCTCATAACATTTATGACACAAACTTTATGAGAAATACAATAAACACATAATATATTCTACTTTAAAAAATGGAAAATATGATTATTATTCAAATCTTTGAGATACTAGCAGTAGCAAGGGGGTTATCCAAGGAACTGACGCTGCCCTCCTTTTTCCTTGAGTAGGCTCCGATTGTCTCCTATTCCCCAAGGCACTGAATAACCTCTGCGGGTTTATCACGTCCCTTGTGAAATATATAAAATATAAATCAAACAGAAAAAAACTATCTGAAGTGCAAAGTGATTCAATAATGAGAAACAAAGGTGCCATTCCAAGGGATGCGGCTCCTTCCTCTACACCTCCACATAGAGAACTTGACTCACTTGTGAAATCTACTTTATTCATACAGATGAATGTAAGAAGAATTTTATCGGGGCAAAATGATGTGTCATTATACAAGATAATACAATTACACATTACAGTAATAAAAGTATGGGATCATACAATTACGTACTCGGTTACCGAGAGGGGAGTAATATAACACTAATAAGGATTATTATGATGATCTATTACCACTATAAGAATTGGAAATACCACTTCAACTGAAAATAAGTTCTTACAAAGCAATAAGAGTAAAGATATCTTTGCAGTTATATAACACTGGAAGAGACTGTCCACTGAAGTTGTAATAGAAACAACAATACAGTACTTAAAAGCAGTTGAATAAGCTCCTTCTAAAATATTATATTCAAGTAGACACAATGCAGAGGCTGACTGGCCACTGGAACCCCTGACACTAGTTCTCGATCTACCCAGGATGCTCTTGATCCAAGGACTTGAAAGCATCCTCCCTTTCCTCAAGCTCAATTGTGATTATCTGCCATTCTCCATGCGTCGTATAACCTCTACGTGTTTACCACTCTCCTTCCTCTCAATGAAATAATGCTAATAACCAGGATGAGTAGTTGACGACAGACCACCGAGTGTTTAGTAGTTGTAGCTGTGGCAAAAGTAAAACTAAATTGTAGTTAATTCATTCACTGACTCTGTCACTGTCTGTCTGTCTCTCTCTCGTTGGCCATTATTTCACAGTCGCCAGACCACAGATAAGAGGAGTGCTATTAGAGACAGACAGACCAGGCGACCCCCTTGTGCTATATCTGTAGTTACTCTCCCTCAGTACCCCCCCTCCAGCCCAGTATTCCATTTTCCTCCCGTCCCCCTCTCTCTCCCTCCCACCTCTTCTCCCTCTATCTATAATCTCCCCTCTCAAGTCCCCGTCCTCTTACTCACCCGCCCACCCCATCTTCTGTGGACTCTGCCTCTCCTCTGGTCGTCTCTGCTGACCCCATCTAGGCTAGATGTGATACTCTTGACGCCACTAATCTTAACTGGGGGTCTTGACGCTTTAGATGTCCTCCCTTCCCGGGTGACCAGACATCATTCTATTTCTCTTCTTATTATTCATCTCGAGTTCTATTATTATTATTTTTTTCCCTATGTCTGATAAGATCTCTGACAATGTTTCTCTCTCTTTCTCTCTCTCACACACACGCAAACACATACACACATACACCCACACACACCACACACACACACACACACACACACATAATCGACCTGACGACACTGGAGGACAGGAGAGATAGGGGAGACATGATAACGACATATAAGATACTGAGAGGAATAGACAAGGTGGACAGATACAGAATGTTCCAGAGATGGGACACAGCAACAAGGGGACACAGTTGGAAGTTGAAGATTCAAATGAATCACAGGGATGTTAGGAAGTATTTCTTCAGTCATAGAGTGGTCGGGAAGTGGAATAGCTTGGGAAGCGATGTAGTGGAGGCAGGTTCCATACATAGCTTTAAGGAGAGGTATGATAAAGCTCATGGAGCAGGGAGCGTGACCCAGTAGCGGCCAGTGAAGAGGCGGGGCCAGGAGCTATGAATCGACCCCTGCAACCACAACTAGGTGAGTACATACACAGCCTAGGAGGCATGGTCTGACACTGCCGTGAGTGAAGATAATCCACAAGGTAACTCACCCCTTCAAGGCAGGAAAGTTGCAGTTACAAAAAAAAAAAAAAACACCCTCACACGGGCTGAGTTTCTATAGACAAGTGTCTTTGACAACTATTAACTACTACTACCAATACTATTACTCCTACTACCACTACTACACACACACACATATACAGACAACGGAGAGGTGAAGATCATATGGGAAGCAACAAAGGAATTATAACCATAATGATCAAATAACTAACAATAATTTTTAAAGGGGTGGACCGGTAAGCCAGCGGAAGGCCTCGATCAGATGACCTAAAGCTCCAACGGCGGGCCGTCAATTGACTAAGACCCGCGTTAGGAAACACTTGTCCTGTTTCCTGACGAACCTTACCTAACCTCCGGAGGGAAAGGAAAGGGAATTGGAGAAAGAAAGGAGGTCGCTGATACACCGGACAAATTTGCTACTTCTAAACATGAAGGCTTTTTAGGTTATTTTAGCATGCTGAAAGTGTATATGAAGTCAGAATTAACCCATCACATAAAATATCGGCAACACATGTGGTTCTATGTTACTTGTATAAATCTGAATACTCCTCTGAGGAAAGCTTTGCGGGCTGTTTGCTCACATGCAGAACCATGAGACATGAGCATCATGTCTGCTTGCCATGAAGAGTCGCAGAGCATCAGTTGCGTTCTGTCCGTCTCTGCGTTCAGATAAAATTACAGAAGGTTATTGTTCATTTTATATATTGATGTTTATTTTGCTTAAATGGCATTTCACCTCTACATGTACATATCTATATTTACATTCGATTTCTTTTTCTCCTTCATATTAAAGTCTATTTCTGGTTAGCATGAACAAACGAGGATGTTTGAGCAGTTTGACACAAAAATTCCTGTCAACATTGCATACAAGTACTACTTCTGTTCCAAGATCAGGGTTAAACATGGGCTTCCACACATATGCTGTGCTATTGGTACCTCTCGACTGACTCGGTGGTTAAATGGGAAACGGACATCAAAGCAATTCGCAGTCCCAGTACTGTGACAAGAACCGAAGAATCACGTGAATTACTGTAACTTCTGCGCGCTTAATGTGGTTGGCTTCTCGAGAAAAAAACAAGAATAAAATAACTTATTCAGATTATGAGTCAGCAGTAAAACTTGTGTCACATAGTGAGGACACTCCTATACTTGTTCCATCTGTTGCTTTTGATACTTACGTGATAGTAGAGAAGAAACTGATGACATTGATCTTTATGAACCACCAGACTCTGAGATTTTGAAACAACCTCCTCTCATCATTCTGCAGGAGTTAAATGACCTTGTTAGGACCCTTGACCTATCAAAGCAGAAGACAGAGCTGCTAGGATCGCGCTGACAGAAGGAACAATAATATCTCATTATCGTGCGAGCTATACCAGTTTGGCAGCATTCTATCAAATGAGACTAGTGTGTTTCTACACTGATGTGAAGAATCTTGTGAAGGAACTGGGCCATAAACAACATCCTGATGAATGGAGACTATTCATCGATTCCAGATAGATCAGTTTGAAAGCAGTGCTGCTTCACAATGGCAATGTAAAGCCATCTGTGTCAGTGGCTCATGCTGTGGGCTTAAATGAAACATACGAGTCTACAGAAATTATATTCAGAATAAAAGTAATAAAGTTAATACTTGACATCCAACTTAGTTACACAAAACACATGTGCTTCTTTTGTTTGTGGGATAATCGTGACGATGCTCGCTACTTCAAGATCAAAGAATGACCAGGAAAAAAAGACCATATTCTAGGAAAATTCAACATACAACATATGCAACTGGTGTATCCTCAAAAGATATTTCTTCCACCATTGTATATAAAGCTGGGCTTAATGAAAAACTTTTGTAAATTCTGTAGACGGTGAAGATGCAGGATTTCTTTACCGTAAGCAAAAATTAGGAGTTTTAACTGGCGTAAAACTAAAGGTCGGAATATTTGTTGGGTCACAAATACACGAACTGTTATCAGAAGTGACCCTACTGGAGATGGTTGCATGGGAAGCTTTCAGAAAGGTTGTCCAGAGCTTCCTAGGAAGACATGGAGCAGACAATTATGCAGAGTGAGTGCAAACCATGGATTTTCGTGTCCCTCAAAATGCACCTCCTCATTCTCACTCACTTGGACTTATTTCCATCCAATCTTGTTGATCTTAGTGATGAGCATGGTGAAAGGCTTCTTCAGGATATCAACACAATGGAGGTACGCTACCTGGGGCGTCCCCCATGATGATGGGGGACTACTGTTGGTTTCTTCAGAGAGACACCACTCTTAATCATAACCGTAAAGCCAAATCCTTGACATTTCTAATTATTTTCTACTTCCAGTGAGAATATGTTATTTGATGTCCTTGAAACATTCTTTAGTAGTTACTTCATAATAGAGAATAAGTTTTTAATCACTCATTATATTACCTGTGCTGAAAAATTTGGAGAAACAATTTAAAATTAAACACTTCTTGAAATTATTGCTTTCTACTAACTAAAAATCCCGACGTGTTAGCTCAATTTCGACTTCAAATTTAGAATCAGCTCCTCATGTTACATAAAAACACTTACATTTATCTCAGTAGCAGACTGAACAAATTTGTTTTTTCTCCGGTGTTATCTATAGCCCTCAAAAGACTTAAGGAAGGTCAAGTGATGAGATATGGACAACGGACGAAAGGGAGACTCGTTATATCATTGCACAGATATGTGTTTAATCTGAGGTGTGCGAGGTGGCAAATTTTCAGAAAATTCGAAAGTACGCCAGTGACAAAACACGGCGAGTCCAACTGACCCTTGCAACAGAAATGGCACGAAACAGAAACCACTGTTGAGTGGAACTCAGAGACATTATCGTCTGTACCTCGATTAGGCCATGACAGTACAGGAGAGGGAACAACTGAGAGGGAGAATAAGACGTTTAATACAGAAAGGATGTATATAGAAAGTATCAGGTGGCAAAGAAGGAATTCATTCCCAGAATCAGAAACACAGGTAAGAATAGAGTACACCACTGTTTACCAAGAGTGGCCAAAGCTAAAATTACAAGTGCATGGAAGAAATATATAAAGCAATAAATATCGAAGAATAAGAACATGAGCAGAAGAGCCAGAAACAAATACACACAGATAAGCGGAGAGGCTGAACGATAATTTGAAAATTACACAACTTCGAAAGCCAAAGCATAGTGTAATGATGTTATTACGTTACGAAAATAAATACCGGCGCTTAGGGGTAAAAGCCTGTCCAGGAGCATTTAGAATATTAATATAAAATATATGCCAATATATATATGCTTGTTCCTTCACAAAAAATATTAAGTAAATGGTCAATATTTATATTAACTAGCAAGAAAAGCACAAAAATTTACATAAAAATATATAATTATTATTACGAACACAGGAAAGAATGGCCTGTGAGACCTGGTCATAATGGGAAATTTAGCAAACAAAACTCAACAGTAGACTATGTGTACACCACGGTGACAGATGGCAAAGCAGAAGCCAGGGAGTGTGCTCCGTGCTCAACCAGCAGCTAGGCAAGTCTGTCAATTCGCTTGGCACAAGTGAACCATGTTGCTTTAGCTTTGACAGACTTGCCTGTGATTTTCTAATGATCCAAGGTACTGATTTAACAATGAGAACCCTATTGATCATTAAACCCTTAGCACTAGTTCGCTGGTTGGGAGGCAGCTTATATGGAAGTGTGACATACACCGACTACATTGTAACATACTCTTTGCATACCACACCTCTACCCCAAAAGGGCTCTAATAGCCCGGAGTAGGCCTCCACCGCCATGGGTAGCGTGCCACCATGGCACTGAACAATAAAGGAACCGCCTTTCCTCTCAACCATCCAGCTCATTAGATAGGACTCAACTTTTCTAACGTTGGTTCAAGACACCTGCGGACGGCAGCAGAATGTCCCCTCACTAAAAAACCCACCAACTTCATTTAAAAAAAAATATATAATGGGGGAAAGAAAAGAGCTAAGCTACCCACATGGTCCCTAACACATCCTAAATTAAACACAGGAGAGTGTATTCGCCAGCACATTTTCCTTGCCGGCGATATTCTATAAAGGGTTTTCGAAATTCCCAAATGACCTCCTAAAGAGGAACTGTGAGCTATGTTCAAAATTTGTGACCTAAATTTCTTAGGAACTACCAGTCTATCTAATTTTGGACTTTACCCTACCTCCTTACCAGTCTCGGTGCAGAGCAGTAGGTTGTGTTTAATTTCATGTTTGACTGGGTGATCTGAGTGGGATTCACCAATGGCTGTCTGAAAAGCGATGTTTAAGGAAGGATCTCTTCACTGTTCTTCCCGAAAGGACAGTCCCTCGGGCAGGAAACAGAGATATCTGGAGTAATAAGGCTTGGTCTGGGACTTTTCACTAAATTTACGAGGCTCTGGCCAGTTTTCCTCGTAAAACAAATTGTTTAGCCCTAGATCTGAGTCCTCCGAGGATGGGTCAGCATTCTCGACAGACATCCCTTGGGATTTTGCCCGAGTTATGGCCAACAATCAATACCTTATTGTATTACTACTACTACTACTACTACAACTTATATCACTACTACTTCTACCACCACTAGTATTACACCTCACTTTGAGAGTATATATATACCCTCTGTGTCCATGTATTGCTTGTAACGGCTTGACAAAGCTCCTGGAGAGCGAAAGGTTGCCAGAATAAAATGTCTCATTAGTTGCATTTGTGTCCTTTTACTTAACAATTATAAACAGGAAGGCTCCGTGACACCCTTTTCCCTGTTCTGCCGGCCCTTTATCCTGCAGACAAAACACTTCACCTGTACTCTCCACTACAGACCCTCCACATACTAGGGCCTTACAAATAAGCATCATGACAGTATACACAAAATCAATAAAGCTGTAACATAAAACTTACCCCAAAAACACCATCCCCCTACACAAACAAACAACAACCTTCTCCAAACTTGGCTTTCCTGGTACTGCCACACACACACCTCTCCTGCTCCTGTCCTGTCCTGGCTACTCTTCAGGACTAATGCTTGTCTGTTTTCAGAACAAAACCCATAAAATGACATTATTAATGGAACATTTTTTATTCACATATTTTTTTACAATACCCTGCATAATACCCCCACCCCCAGACCACCGACCTAACTCAGCTAGCTGTAACCACTAGGCTGCAGCTAATCAAGGAAAAAGAAGCCTAAGGTCTGGGGAAAAACAAAATTCTCAAAAAATACGAAAACTGCACCAAGCACTCCTTTGGTTCAATTTTTTTTTTTTACACAGAAAAGTAAAATTAACATTTATCAACTTAAAACATAAATTAATCTGCAGACATGTGAAATTCGTTTAACATAAAAGTGATCAGGTTTTACTCCAAATGAGCCCACAGTCATGCTTTATAGCATAGCATAAACTAGGAAAATGCACCATCACAACTCAGTGTAGGCCAGACACCTATGTTGATGCATTTTACTATCCATGACACAAAAAGAAATACAGCTGAATGGGTTAACTCTGTACATATGAATAATATTCAAAGTATACACAATAATTATTTACAAGTAAACTTATTTACATCAATACAAAAATTATAAATTGAGAAAGTCTCTCTTTAAACCGCATTAGTGTCAATTATCACACATTTCTGCTTGCAAAAATAAAACAGGCACTTTATAAAAAGTATATAACCAAAGTTTCCAGGCACAGTGCAAAAAAATTATTGTACATATAAATTATTATAAATAGAAAATTGCATTATGAACCCTGCGTCTCACAGCAATATATAGTAAGCAAAACTGGCTATGCAAAACACACCTCTGGGAGAAATTTGAGAGCACAGGAGGGAAAATTATCAGAATTCAAAATCTGGGTAGTTAGTCTCACATAAATTTTGTCGGTGGGACTGTGGCCTTGAAAACCCCCCCACTGGAATCATCACCGTTGACCCCTCAAAAGGTGGGTCTCCTAGATCTTCACCAACACTGTCATTCCAAGGAACCCTGGAATGATCCCTAAAAAGCAGGTGGGTCCTTGAGAAACACTACCACTCAAAACACACAGGATCACTATTCATGACCCTAGAATGGTGAGGCATCACCGCCAGCACCTAGCACATTTGGTTCAACAGTCCATACACCATCATAACACAAAGGTGAGGCATCACCGCCAGCACTTTAAAAAAAAAAGTTAGCATACCTTACCTAGGCATATACTGACGTGACTACCACCAAAAACACACTCTTGGACATCTGAAACCCCTACCACCAGCTCACCGAGCTTCAGTCCACTAGTATACCATCTACTCGCCCACTGCAATACCAGAGCAGATACATTTTCTACACACTACATTATGTACTTTACAAGACATGAGCAACCACATTCTCTGTTCCTTCACATAACGAATCACCAAAGCAAGAGCCTCCTTTCTGTGGTGGATGAGATTCTCTGGTGACTTTTAAGATTTGCCGAAATTTTACTGGCAATAATTGTCCTTTTACTTTTTTCAACAACACAGCACTAACACCAGCATCACTTTGCAAAACCCAGGCTGTATAAAACAATTTTACATATATTTAAAATTTAAAGTTACACAAATATCCGAGGACATACGGTGGTGTGGACGACTCTGAGCTAATTTCAGAAAACGATATACCGTAACCCTAACCGTAGATGACAAACGCAACTTAACGAAACTTCTCCAAACACTCCTCCAATCATACATTGGGAAAACCGCCTCCCCCATCACGGAGCCCATACCGGACCCCCCCTCCTACCCTTGCCAAAACACCCACCTTCACCCTAGACGGCTCCCGCACAGTCAAAAGCACACGTAACACATCTTCACACAGACGCAACTCCCTTCCACTCCACCATTTGCGAACATCTTTCATTTCCTGCCCAACCCTTTTCCCTCCCACCCCTGCCTCTCCCATATACCTTTGCTTCAGGTATAATCCTATTAACATGCTCCGCAAAGGTATCAGACCCATACCACCTTCACGCTGTGGTGCCATTACCACCTCCTTAGGCAGCCAATGCCTGCCATAACCCCAAATATACCGTATAACCCTTTTTTGCAGTATAAGCACATCCTTCACCACAAAAGGGAACACGGCTGCCACATGCCACAATTTACTGAATATTAATATGTTGACTACTATAACCTGTTACAGCATCGTGACATCCCCCGGTTTCCATCCACACATTCTCCTTATCGCTGCTCCTACCACCACCTCTGTATTCAATGCCCTCGCTCTGGACATGTCCGTACAATATACTACACCGCATATCTTTAACCTATCCACTACCATCCATCCATATGTTTTACCCAAATCTCCCCTCACCCATGAACCCACCTCCATCAATTTTGATTTTGCCCTGTTAACGCCTAATCCAGTTGCACATCCAAACATACTAATTATTTATCCCACATTCCCTAGCCCTTCCCCGCTCCCTACTAAAATCGTAGTATCATCTACATAACCAATTATTCCTGTCTCACTACCTAACCCCACCTCCCTCTCCCTTACACCTTCCAGTATCAATCTATAAAAAAAGGGTCCTGCATACATGCAAACAGGATTTGCGATGAGCGACAACCCTGTCGCAAACCCCATCCCATATACACCTCCTTTCCGACCTTCCCATTAACTTGCACATGCAAGCACACACCCTGATACAATGTTTCCACCCACCTAAGTATCCCCTCATTGAACCCCTGTTTTTCCATAACACGCAACATTCCTCTCTCTACACAATCATATGCACCTTCCCAATCTACCACTAAAACCCCTCCCCCCTTTCTATGCTCAATAAAATCCCTGATCCTACAATGACCCAATCTCATACATCTACCCAGGATGCCGCATTGACCCTGCTCTATTATACTCCCCAAGACCATTTTTATTCTATTCGCCAAGATGCGCACGAAGATCTTATAATCAGCGCTTAAGAGGGAAATAGCTCTATAATTCTTAATGGTCGAAGCATCCCCACCTTTTGGCACTAGTACAACCACTCCTATATGCTGATCTCCCCCCATTATGCCATCCTCTTTCATCCGATTAAACACTTTTGTAAGACATTCTCGCATGACATCCCAATTTCCTAACTTGCATCCCTTGAATTGCAGCCCATACCTCTTCCTCAGTTATCGCATCATCCATACCTTCCCAGTCATCTACACCTATACTGGGCAAGATACCCTGCAAAACAGCCTCCCTTGCCCTCTCACTGTCCTCCCTAACCGACAAATACCTACCAAACCATTCATCAGCATAACAACTAATACTCTCTGTGGAGTTTAGGACGTTCCCTAACCTATATTCTCCTAGCTCACTCATGCACACTTATCGACGATATCGTCTAATTATTCCGTCTCCTCTAAAATTTTCGGAGGACCGTGACCGACGGCCTGTTGCCCTACAGTACGTCCTCGATCCCTCCCCATATCCTAAGCGCCTGAAACCTTTCATTCTGTAAAACTTTCAGCTGTTCCTTCACACCAGCCACTGCCACATGATAATTCCCCTCCTTTCTCTCATTATAATACTGTAACTGATGTTCCAAGTATCGCTGCAACCCAAAGCGATACTGACCATCGATCCTCGCCTTCTGCCTAAAATAATCCCGAATCCCTTGTTTTGCCTGCCTATACCACAAACGAATTACGTCACCCTCCCTCTTCCCATCCCTCCACACCACTTCCCACCATTCCGCAAAGTTCTCTCTGCTGTTATCACCATTTAACAACCTTACATTCAGTTTTCAATATCCCCGATATGTCTTCACTACCCCCTGCCATTCCAAATCCACTAACACACCTCTATGGTCAGAAAACCCCATATCCACGCATCGCACTCTTACAACAGATACTGCCCTTGACACATATATCCTATGTAATTGAGCAGTGTAACCTCTTTGTACAAACGTGTGCTCAATACTCCATCCATCCCCTCGCACCACATCCACCATACCTACTGCATTCAGAACTTCCCTCATTATCCCCAATTCACATCCCGCCCCCCTTGGTTCTACATCCTTACGACGAATAACACAATTCCAATCTCCTCCAATAACAGTTATCAGAGACAAACCTCACAGATAAAAAAACAACTCCTTGCATACAAAAGCCTCCTTTGTCTTCCTGCAATTTACAGCAGGCATGTAAACTCCTACAAAACACACCTTAATCTCGCCTCAGTACCCATCGACCTTAACCACCCTACCCCCTCCCCCCTCTTACCAAGTCAAAAGGCAGAAAGAGCTGGAATCCCTTATTCCTATATCCACTCCACTCTTGAAATGCTCCGAACTCCCTGCAAACATCTGGTATCCTTTCAAACACAATTCATACCCTGAACGATAATTATGCTCCTGAAGGAAGCACAAATCAACATACATTCTCCTTAACATTACTTCTACCCATTTTCTCTTGACCTCTGATTTGAGGCCATTGACGTTCATAGTAAGACACTTGAAGGTTGCATCGGGGGCTTTTCTCTATGCCGTTGTAATTTCTGAACATTAGCCTTGACAAACCCAACTTTAACCCCTTTTTCACTGGCCTTCTCACACCCTCTGTCCATATGCCTCTTACCCTCCAAACACACTTCCCTACTCCTTGCCCCTCCCTTCCCACCTCTCGCCACCTCCACCCAAAACTTCTTAGCCCTGAGCTGGCGTAAGTACATCCTCTCCCTCCGAACCACTAGGCCATTTCCTAGAGTTCTCAGAAGCCTCCATGCCTTCATCGTCATGTATATGGTGGACCTCTACACCTACGATCTGCACAGACAGAGGATCTTCCCCTACACTCACATCCACACATTGCCCAATGGCACTCACCACTGACTCCTCTGTCACCACTTCACCTGGTAAATCCTCACTCTGTGGGGACAATGCCTCCAAAGGACTGTCCAACAATTTTTGTAGATCCTCAAGCAGTGGATCATTGAGACCCAAATCCGTGTCCATCTGTCCCGGGGCCTCCTTTCGCGTAACAGTCCCCTGACCATCAGTTTCATTGGGTAAGGTAAACACCCGAGTCTCCTCAGCTTCAACCACTTCACTCCACTTCGCAGATGCCACCATGCCCTCGTCCTCCTGAGTTCTTCCAACATCCTCTCTCGTCCTGTCTTGTTCAGGCCTATGGCTTGACTGTTGGGTCTTCCTTCTATCACAATCCATTGCCATATGCCCCTTAGATCTGCATATCCGACACGTACGCAGCTGTTCAGAGTAGGTAATGTATACCTGCATACAAAATTCTTCCATTACTACATACAAGGGTATTTGCCATCTTAAAGTCATTTTAAGTTTAAATGACCCCTCCGGGAAACCAGCATATAAACCTTACATCCATCTCTCCATCGTAGCTTCATGTATGACTCCATATCTTTTGAAGACGTCCCTGATGTCATATTTGCCAGCCTCAAAAAGAACGTTTCGAATGCGTATCCACGAGTAGTATCGTGAAATGTCCTTCAGTGTAACATCCACTGCCGGGTTTTCCTCAATACGCTGATCTTGGAATCGCTCCACAACACGGTCATAGACACTCGTCGTTAGCAGCGAACCGTATATCTCTTCATTCTGTATCCCATACGAATCACGGATTATAGCTGGCAGAAGAATATCCACATTGCTGGGATGTATGGCACCTTTCAAGACTTCTATACAGATGGTGTTTACTCTGCGTTTGCAATGCTCCGCCATCTTGTGAAAATATAATAGTTCCACAAGTGACCACTAAGACAGGCTCAGATATACCCTCTCGCTGTGAGAGCTGAGCTGGGACATAAAGAAGTGCTGTTTCTTATGTTTGTAAATGACATGGCAGAACAAAAAATCGAGCCAAGATTGTCTTTGTTCACAGATGGCGTAAGACAAATGAGGAGAAATACAAACAGAACTGGGATATTACAGAAAATGGATCTGAACAATCTGGAAGATGGTTCTAACAATCGGCTATCAGAATTTATTCCCTGCAAATATATAGTTATGAAAATCGGGAAGGGCAAAGACAACCGCAGAGTACAGGCTTAGGAAAACAAATATTGCTAGTGTCCCTGAAATAGGACCTCAGGGTGAGCATTAGTTTCTTGCATATCGCCTGAGGTGCACGTCAACTAAACCGTTGCAGCGGTTCAACTTCAACGAGTCATTCACAACAATATATGTTATATGTCAGACTTATTTTGGAGTAAGTAGCGCCAATACGGATTCCACATCTCATAAAGCATGTCAAGAAACTGGAAAAATACCAAGGTTTGCAATGAAACTAGTCCTAGAACTGAGGGGTGAGGCTATGATGAGGGCTTAAAGGAGCTAAACCTGACGACATTGGAAGACAGAAGAATGAGGGACGATATGATTACGATGCACAAAATACTTAGAGGAATTGACAGGGTGGACAGAGCGAGTCTGTTCGAGAGACGGGAATCATGTGCATGAGGTCACATATTGATGAGCATAGGTAAATACTCACATACACACACACACACACACACATACCAACGAAGAGGCGAGGCCAGGAGCTGTGACTCGACCCCTGCAACCACAAATAGGTGAGTATATATATACACACACTCGTAACAACACCAATGTAACCATCAGTGCTGTGAAACAAACCATACCACGGGTGGGGTTAGAACCCGCGATCAGAAAGTCATAAACCTCCAGACCGTCGTATGGTTTGTTTGCAATCGTGTCATTACGATTTCGTGAATCAGTGCTGTGGTTAGCCGTCACTTACACTTTGGCTGTGTAACGTCCATTAGCTCCAACTTTCATTTGATCACTCTACCACACAGATTGAAAAACATGTCTAGGGGGCAGACAGATTGGCTAGATTTTCCTTAAAGTTATTTTTCAGGTCTACTCTTATGAGTGAACATTCTGCCATAATGATATTACAATCAGCTCAATTTCAACTCCCTCTTTGATTGTTGCACATTCAGGTACCGCTACTTGTAGCAAAGCCCTCATGTTTTTGTAAAATGTTACGATCCTTAGTTATAACGATCTTAGATCATTCATGAATGTTAGTGGTAATAATTCTATATTTTTATACTCTATTGTATCCTAAGATATACGAGCACACTTATATTGTCTTTCCTCGCTTAGTGTTACTACAACACCTTTCCATATACTATAGACAGACGCTACCCTACTTACGAACATTCGAGTTACGAACATTCGGACATACGAACATACTGCCGTGTTAGTTAAAGAAGTTTTTTATTACAATATTTATTATTAAAATATGCTTAAGTATTAAGAATCATACATTACTGATACTGTACAGTATTGTCTTTAAGTTTTCAACGAACAACGGCACACAGAGAGAACAATAATAATAATGATAATATTAAAAACAATAATAATAATCATAACAATAGAAAAATGGCAAAATAACGACTTACGAACAATTCAAGATACGAACAGCTTTCTGGAATGTAACTTGTTCGTAAGTTGGAGGGGCGTCTGTACAGGCAACCTGAACGAACCCTGGCCACCACCGTCTTTATTCTTTTAATTACAGTGCGACTGCAGTACATTAAGCATATATCTATAGTAATAAAAGAGGAATGAGAAAAGTTGAGTCGTTGGTGGCGTAACTCGAGTTAGGGTAACTGTATTTGTGGAAGTTTGGTTTATCAACTTCACGAGGGCAAAAACAATGTACAGTATCTTAAGAGGACGGGATTGTGTAGTAGACTTTTCATCACTATTCAAAATTAACTAAAGTCATTAACATTTAGAAGTACATAAGCATCTTACTAATTAAAATAAAATACTAATTATTTCAGACAAATATATATTTGGTTCTAGCAAATGAACCTAGACCTTTTGTGTATCCATATATATATGCTCTTGTGCTCTCATCCACAGGATAAATATGGGGTGCGGAATGAACTAGAGGCATCAGTGGGAAATTAAAAAAAAAAAATCATAGCATTTGACAAAAAAAAAAAAAAAACATTTGATGAAATTAGAGAATGCTAGTTAGAAGAGTAACGATTCCTGAATGTCGAAGCAGCCAAGGCACGATATATATATATATATATATATATATATATATATATATATATATATATACACTGAGAGGTATCTGTCTTGCAGTGAATGTAAACCGTTAAAATGTGTGTATCTAACCTCTTTATAAACAGAGAAATGTATCTCAGCATATATACCCTGAAATGTGAGCATTAATGAATGTGTTTAAACCAAGGTACATACTCCCAGAAATTTATATCTCTAAGTGTATATAAACCTCGTGTATCCCATGTGAGTTTAATGAGTGTAGAATCATGAGGAGTCAATAGGCTTTAAACCAAACAAACAGTTAAGTACGACGTGTATATAGCAAATGATGTGTCATTTATTTAGGCAAGAATGCGCTGTCTTTGTGTCGGTATGTTGATAGAGAGTGGCGTTGCAAAATAAATTCCTCCCTAGGGCGAGTTCGAGCTTGTATAGAATTTGTTTGATACTGGGATCGAAGAGGAGGTAGTATGTGCTACAACCACTAAAATTTTCAGTCAACTATACAACAGACTGTACAGTGATGGCTGGACACCATGAGCTCTACTGCAAAAACAAAATATCGTTAACTCCGTCCCTCCCTTCATATTACACACACACACACACACAGTGTCTATCGACAAACACTTTAACAACTGTTAACTAACTTTCACACACACACACACACACACACACATGGCATTATGAAAAAATCCACCTGGCGGCAAGAAAGTAGAACAAAGTGAAAGAGAAAACGGTAATGAGGGTTCCCCATACACAGCTTCAAGATCAGCAATAATACAGCCCAAGAGGCAAGCTTTAAGACTGCTTTCCCATAATGCTGGACACAGCTTCTACACTCTACATAGTTTTAAGAATTTGTATAAAGGACTTAAAAGTCTAGGAGGGAGTAAACGAATTTTAGATCAGTTAAGAAACGGGGCTAAAAGTCGGGTTGTTTATTTATTAGGATCAAAATCTATCGGCTTCACTAGAGCCAGTATGGCTGCAAGTCTCTTATACACACAAGGAAACTAATACTCAATATAAAAAAAGCTCAAAATGTATATATACTAAGACAAATCAATCTTTGTATACACACCACTACATACACATAAAGAAAGGAGATCTCTTCAGGACATAAACACAAGATTGCCAGGAGGTGAGACTCAACCTCGGCAAACACAACACGCTTAAAAACATCTTGATAAGTACACACAAACACACAAGTACAAAGAAAATAATTCTTTTATAACCAAGGCTAATGGAAGGCTAAGTTTGGAAACTATGTTTTAAATAGCCATTTAAAAATTTTTGTCGCCTGTACAACAAGCATGTATGTTTGTACACTCGGCGGTAATTATGGAACGCACTGAGCACTCCACTTGTTTTTCTTTGTTTATCCACACATAAACAATGGTAAAGAATCCCGTTTTCTTCTTGCTAGACATTGTTTTCTAATTAGTAAGTAAGTTAGTCGTTCAGTACTGGTTTATTCCGACAGCTTTGTTTAGGTATAAATTTATTGCCTTTTATCTACTTCTCTGCGTTGGCAACACTAAATGTGGAAAACTGACTACACACACACACACACACACACACACACACACACACACACGCACAAAATGGTAACTAACACACATACACACACGCGCCCGCCCGCGATTATAACCACAGGGAGATTGATTTGGAAAACCTGGAGCCACATGGGGGTCCCGAAACATGGAGAGCCAAGATGATGGATGTGGTACTGGAAAATCACATGCACCAACATGTTAGGGACACTACCAGAGAGAGAGGGGAGGATGAACCCGCAAGACTGGACCTCGTTTTCACCCTGAACAGCTCGGACATTGAGGACATCACATATGAGAGGCCCCTTGGAACTAGTGATCACGTGGTTCTGAGCTTTGATTACATAGTAGAGTACAAGTGGAGAGGGTAACAGGAGTTGAATGGGAAAAGCCAAACTATAAAAGGGGGACTACACAGGTATGAGGAACTTCCTGCAGGAGGTTCAGTTTGACAGAGAATTGGTAGGAAAGTCGGTAAACGAAATGATGGTCTACGTAACAACAAAATGCAAGGAGGCAGAGGAAAGGTTTGTTCCCAAGGGTAACAGAAATAATGGGAAGACCAGAACGAGCCCTTGGTTTACCCGAAGGTGTAGGGAGGCAAAAGCTAAGTGCACTAGAGAATGGAAAAAGTACAGAACGCAAAGGACCCAGGAAAATAAAGAGATTAGTCGAAGAGCCAGAAACAAGTATGCACAGATAAGCACACATCAACCAGATAACTGCTGCAGCATATGGGCGCCTGGCAAACCTGAGAATAGCATTCCGATAGCTCAGTAAGGAATTGTTCAAGACACTGTACACAGTGTACGTCAGGCCCATACTGGAGTATGCAGCACCAGTTTGGAAACCACACCTGGTCAAGCATGTCAAGAAATTAGAGAAAGTGCAAAGGTTTGCTAAGGGAAATGTCCTACGAAGAAAGGTTAAGGTAAATCGGCCTGACGACACTGGAGGACAGGTGTGTTCGGGGAAGACATGATAACGACATACAAAATACTGCGTGGAATAGATAAGGTGAACAGAGACAGGATGTTTCAGAGTTGGGACACAGAAACAAAAGGTCACAATTGGAAGTTAAAAACTTAGATGAGTCAAAGAGATGTTAGGAAGTATTTCTTCAGTCATAGAGTTGTCAGGAAGTGGAACAGTCTAGCAAGTGATGTAGTGGAGGCAGGAACCCTACATAGCTTTAAGATAAGGTATGATAAAGCTCATGGAGCAGGGAGAGAGAAGACCTAGTAGCGATCGGTGAAGAGGCGGGGTCAGGAGCTGAGTCTCGACCCCTGAAATCCATAAATAGGTGAGTACAAATAGGTGAGCACACACACACATACACACACACACACACACACACATACACACACACACACACACACACACACACACACACACACACACACACACACACACACTATAGTACAACATACACACGTCCTAGGGGTAAAGCCTTATACACGGAGGGGTTCATCATGGAACATTTAGTGTTCACATACATACACACACACATATATACAACAGCTAGTGTCTAATTATGCCTAGGACAAATAGTAATACACACAACACATATATATATATATATATATATATATATATATATATATATATATATATATATATATATATATATATATATATATATATATATATATATTATATATATAAATATATATATATATATATATATATTATATATATATAGTCTCGATTAGGTAAAATGGTCAATTAAAGAACTCATCTAAAATTAAGTTCTATCTAAAATTTTCTCTTATACGTTTAAAGACTATTTTACATTTATGTTAATGTAAGAATTTTAATTTAGTCCTAAGAGAAACTTAAATACTAATTTTAGATACGTTAACATTAATTTAATTTAGCAAACCAATAAATATATTTTAGATATGTTAAACATTTTTAATAATAAACAAACACAATAAATTTTTTGTCGTTATGTCAAGTCATTTTGCGAAATTATTCCATACACAAATTTTACTTCTTATATGGCAAGACCGTTGCTATTAAATCGTAATTTTATAAAAAATATATATATATATATATATATATATATATATATATATATATATATATATATATATATATATATATATATATATATATATATATCTTCCGTAATGTCGTTCACAAATACCAGAAACAGCACCGGTCCTAGGACTGATCCCTGTGGCACTCCGCTCGTTACAGGCGCCCACTCTGACACCTCGCCACGTACCATGACTCGTTGTCTTCCTGATAGGTATTCCCTGATCCATTGGAGTGCCTTCCCTGTTATCCCTGCCTGGTCCTCCAGCTTTTGCACTAATCTCTTGTGTGGAACTGTGTCAAACGCCTTCTTACAGTCCAAGAAATTGCAATCTACCCACCCCTCTCTCTCTTGTCTTACTGCCGTCATCTTGTCATAGAACTCCAGTAGGTTTGTGACGCAGGATTTCCCATCCCTGAAACCGTGCTGGCTCTCGTTGATAAGCTCATTCCTTTCTAGGTGCTACACCACTCTTCTCCTGATAATCTTCTCCATAACCTTGCATACTATACATGTCAATGACACTGATCTGTAGTTTAATGTTTTGTGTCTGTCTCCTTTTTTAAAAATTGGGACTACATTTGCTGTCTTCCATACTTCAGGTAAACTCTCTGTTTCGATAGATGTGTTGAATATTGTTGTTAGTGGTACACATAGCACTTCTGCTCCCTCTCTCAGGACCCATGGAGAGATATTATCCGGCCCCATCGCCTTTGAGGTATCGAGCTCGCTTAGCAGCCTCCTCGGTTGTATGTATTGTGTCCAACACTTGATGGTGTACCCCACGTCTCTGCCTTTCTGGAGGCCCTTCTGTCTCGTCTGTGAACACTTCTTGGAATCTCATGTTCAGCTCCTCACATACTTCGTGGTCATTTTTTGTGACCTCTCCTCCTTCCTTCCTCAGCCTGATTACCTGGTCCTTGACTGTTGTTTTCCTCCTGATGTGGCTGTACAACAGTTTTGGGTCAGATCTGGCTTTCACTGCTATGTCATTCTCGTATTGCCTTTGGGCCTCCCTTCTTACCTGTGCATATTCATTTCTGGCTCTACGACTGCTCTCCTTATTCTCCTGGGTCCTTTGCCTTCTATACTTCTTCCATTCCTTAGCACATTTGGTTTTGGCCTCCCTACACCTTTGGGTGAACCACTGGCTCATCCTGGCTTTTTCTTTATTCCTGTTACCCTTTGGTAGGAAAAGAGAGAGGGAATGGGGGGATGGGGGAGGTAGGGAGAGGAAGAGAAAAGGGAGAGGGGAAAGAGTGAGAGAGAAGGGAGAGGGAGAGGGGAGAGAGATGGAGAGAGAAAGAGAGAGTGAGAGTGTAGGGAGGGTGTGCGTGAAGATGGGTGGGGTAGTTGTAAGGGGGAGATGGAGGGAGGGGGCCAGGGAGAGTGATGGAGGGGTGAGAAAGAGTGGGAAGGGTACTAGAGGGAAAAGGGTGGAAGGGAGGAAGGAAAAGAGAGGGGAATGAAAGGATGGGGAGGGAGGGGGAGGAGAAAGAGCAAGAGAGAGAGAGAGAAGAGAGAGAAAGAGAGAGAGAGTATGGAGGGTGTGCATGTGGATGGGTGGGGAGTTGTAAGGGGGAGAGGGAGGGAGGGGCCAGGGAGAGTGATGAAGGGGTGGAGAAAGAGTGGGAAGGGGCTAGATTGAAAAGGGAGGAAGGAAAAGAGAGGGGAATAGGGGACAGGATGAGGGAGGGAGAGGAAGAGAAAAGGAAGAGGGAAAAGAGCGAGAGAGAGAGAGAGAAGGGAGAGGGAAAAGAGCGAGAGAGAGAGAGAGCGAAGGGAGACGGGGAGGGAGAGAGAGAGAGAGCGAAGGGAGACGGGGAGGGGAGAGAGAAAGAGAGCGAAGGGAGATGGGGAGGGGAGAGAGAGGGAAGGGAGATTGGGAGGGGAGAGAGAGAGAGAAAGGGAGAGGGGGAGGGGAGAGAGAGATGGAGATAGAGAGAGTGTAGGGAGGATGTGCATATAGGTGGGTGGAAGGGAGGAAGGAAAAGAAAAAGGAATGGGGGATGGGGGAGGGAGGGAGAGGAAGAGAACAGGGAGAGGGGAAAGAGCGAGAGAGAGAGAAAGGAGAGGGGAAGGAGAGAGAGTGTAAGGAGGGTGTGTTGATGGGTGGGGGAGTTGTAAGGGGAGAGGGATGGGGAGAGGGAGGGAGGGGGCCAGGAAGAGTGATAGAGGTGTTAAGGGAAAGGGAGAGAAAGGTTTGAGAGTGGGAAGGGAGGAGAGGGAAAGGCCAGGGAGGGGAGAGAGGGGGGAGGTGGAGGTGGAAGAGGAGAATAAGAGGGAGAGAGGGATGAGGAAGGGGAGGCGAAAGAGGAGGGGGGAGGGGGAGGCCTTAATGGTCAAAGGCTGTGTGGATTAGTACCCTTGTGTGTATGTGTGTGCTTGTGCATATGTACCCACATGTGTGACCTGTGTATGTGTGTGTGTGTTTATGAGTCCTTATGTACCCACGTATATACTACATATGTACCCAATCACTTGGTTCACACTGTGCACTGTCTTTGTGTGATTAAAATTAGTCAGGTCTATAGTTCTACTTGGTCTCAACTACGGCGCACTCATGCATACTACCAAGGTCATCTATCTTCCTTGTGCCTACCAAGTTTGTCTTCCTTCTAAATGCTAAGTGATGTATGTATGATAATCAGAGCAGGGTTTGTGACCCCCAGCTACCAGTGATTCAGAGCCGAAACTGATCACTCAACATGCGCCTGTTACCACAACATAGGTGTTTTGTACATTACACCTGGCAGAGGTGTCGTTCGATTCCGGTTTCGGCGGTACAATGACTCTCGTTACTCTTCCCTGGTTCCACCTCTGTTCTTCTCTTCAATTATTCTATTCTCATTACCCGTTTGAGTCCTTATTTACCACACTTATCACTTGTTAAATGCTATATTACATATGACTATATTAGTAACAGTCCTTCAGAATACAACACGACATACTGTATGGAAATATCTTTAGGCTTAGTTCCAAACTGCTTCCCTACTCCCGGCTCCCCTCCTACACTTATTTCTAACACTTATAGCTTATTTTTTCCTGTAGTTTTGCTAATAGTCTTTTTTTTATTTTCTTTACTTTTCTGCTCTTGGGAAATATGCTAGTCCCTGATCTTTATTAATTCCCCTCACTGATCTACGTTCACTGCTAGTCACAAATCACATCCTGTATGGCACAATCCAGTAACGGCTGTTATTCTGGTTCCTGCACTATACACTTGACACTATACGTAATCTATATTTTTTCTCTTCTGTGATCACTTATGTTTCCTGTATGCGGGGTTTAAATGATTATATGCACTTTAAGATTTGCACACGCCTATTTTCCATGCATACTTGTTTCTGGCTCTCCAACTAACCTCTTTATTTTCCTGGGTCCTTTGTCTTCTGTACTTTTTCTATTCTCTAGCACACTTACTTTTTGCCTCCCTACACCTTTGGGTAAACCAAGGGCTCGTTCTGGTTTTCCCATTATTTTTGTTGCCCTTGGGAACAAACCTTTCCTCTGCCTCCTGGCATTTTCTTGTCACATTGCGTGTGTGTGCGTGCGTGTATGTGTACTCACCTAGTTGTGGTTGCAGGGGTCGAGTCATAACTCCTGGCCTCGCCTCTTCACTGGCCGCTACTGGGTCACTCTCCCTGCGCCATGAGCTTTTTCATACCTCTTCTTAAAGCTATGTATGGAACCTACCTCCACTACATCGCTTCCCAAACTATTCCACTTCCCGACCACTCTGTGACTGAAGAAATACTTCCTAACATCCCTGTGATTCATCTGAGTCTTCAACTTCCAACTGTGTCCCCTTGTTGCTGTGTCCCATCTCTGGAACATTCTGTCTCTGTCCACCTTGTCAATTCCTCTCAGTATCTTATATGTCGTTATCATGTCCCCCCTATCTCTCCTGTCCTCCAGTGTCGTCAGGTCGATTTCCCTTAACCTCTCCTCGTAGGACATACCCCTTAGCTCCGGGACTAGTCTTGTTGCAAACCTTTGCACTTTCTCTAGTTTCTTTACGTGCTTGGCTAGATGTGGGTTCCAAACTGGTGCTGCATACTCTAGTATGGGCCTAACGTACACAGTGTACAGGGTCCTAAACGATTCTTTATTAAGATGTCGGAATACTGTTCGTAGGTTTGCTAGGCGCCCGTATGCTGCAGCAGTTATTTGGTTGATGTGCACCTCAGGAGATGTGTCTGGTGTTATACTCACCCCAAGATCTTTTTCCTTGATTGAGGTTTGTAGTCTCTGGCCCCCTAGACTGTACTCCGCAGACGGAGTACAGTGTGTGTGTGTGTGTGTGTGTGTGTGTGTGTGTGTGTGTGTGTGTGTGTGTGTGTGTGTGTGTGTGTGTGTCTGCGTGTGTGTATGTGTGTGTCTCTGCATGTGTGTGTGTGAATTAGGTGAGGAAGTCTCTGACAAGTTTCAGGTGGGTGTTGGAGGTGTGCCAGGTCAGCTGAGACAGTGGTTCTGGACGAAGAGAAGCGTCGTCGTAAGGATCCTCTCCAAAGAACATCTCTTTGGTGAATTTGGTCTTTTGAGATTGTATTATTTCTAAACAGTCACTATATCACCGTTGCTGACAGTGTTGTCAGCGGAATCACCATATAGATGTCTCTCCATGTCTTCTCACTGGAGAAAATATGGATAATATTTCAACAAGAGTATGTAACTATTGCTGACAGAGTTGTCAACGGATTCACCACACAGATCTAGAATAAACAAAAAAATAAAGTGACTTATTTCCCTAGGGGTCCTTTTAATACCTTATTATTATACTATCTTATTATTCTGCTATAAAGGAGATATACTACCTGGAGTCTTCCTGGAGCGTATTCCGGGGATCTACGTGTGTTAGCTAAAAAAAAAAATAATAATTCTCCTCCCTTTCTGTGGTTACATTCATTGGGCATTTTTTGGCTCTCTTCTTGAACTGGCTCATTCAATGACTGGCCACTGACTGTGGGTACTACAAAGTTGTGCTCTCTCCCCCTAGTACTATGACTGCTTTGGTTCCAGCCTCGACAAAATTGGCAGCAAGATATTCTGGACACTGTTTGTGAGCAATTTTATAAATTTGATTTAACTTCAGTTGTTTTACTCTGTCTTCAACATTCAGCATATCCAATTGTTGTAATTCATCCTGGCCTACATGTTCTCTTGGACCCAGGTCCAGGATGAATCTTATCATTTTGTTCTGGGTGATTTACAGTTTATCTTCCAGTTATATTTTTGTTCAAGGCAGAGTACCATGAAGAGCAAGCGTAGTCTATATGGTCTGGTGGCTAAAGCTCTCGCTTCACACGGCGTGGGCCTGGGTTCGATTCCCAGCCAGCGCAGAAACATTGGGCGTGTTTCTTTACACCTGTTGTCTATGTTCCCCATCAGTAAAATGGGTACCTGGGTGTTAGTCGACTGGTGTGAGTCGCATCCTAGGACACTGACCTAATCTGCCCGAAATGCTCAGCATAACAAGGGACTTTCTATATAATAGTATGTCACTGATGTCAGCTAGGCCTGTATACCATGTACATGTACTTGTAGTAAATAAAGATATTATTATTATTGTATAAGGGCTAGACATAGGGTCCTGCGAGCCTCAGTAGGTAGACACTGTGCTTGTCTGTAGAGGAACTTCAGTCTGGCATTCGTTTCTTTACTACACTGTTCCCTACCAGTTCTCCCGACATGCATGGGTCAAAGGGGATTCCCAGATATTTCACGGAATTTACTGTAATAATGGGTTCCCCATTACACCGGACATTAAAATTATTCACCCTTCTCAGTTTATGTTTCGTGCCAAAGAGTATGGCTTCTGTTTACCCTAGATGTAACGATAGTTTGTTGTCTATTAACCATTTGCTGCCCTTAGGCAAGGTTAAGTGTTTTTGGGGGTCACAGACCTGGCCGCGGGGGCGTTCACCCCCGGAACCCTCTCCAGGTATACTCCAGGTATTAATAAAACTTAACTAGGTATAACATACCACAATCTAGTAAATGATATATACGATAAAGAAAATAAAATGTTTAGAAGCGAGAACACAAAACGGAGACCCATTGTGTAAACTATAAAATACTCAGTCAGATAATCACTTTTCAAACGTGGACACTCGTTTGACTGAGTAGTCAGAATAACCCATTGCAGAACATATCTAAAATCAAAATAATTTAAATCCCTGGAAGGAAAAGAAGGAACAGAAAACCAAAATTACCGAAAGAGGCATAATGTAAAACGGTAAATTTCAATATTTTAGTTGCCGTGCCAAATAATGTGTAATTTTTAATTAATTTTTGCGTACCTACGCGTATTTTATATTAGGGTTCGTTAGTTACAATAATGCACAAATTATTTATAATAATTTCTTTTTTTTTTCAGATATGAATAAGCTGCAATTATGGAAGATACAATATTTGCATTAGTTACGCATAACATTGAAGACAAGAAACTTCGTTGTGTTGTTGGTTCCAAAGGTGCAGGAAGAATTTTTGAGTTTTGTCAACGAAGTTTTCGATCATGTGAGGGTCATTCGGGAAGTAGTTGATTTTGACGTAAATATACACGAAAGACAGTGTGTGTCAGGGTCAGAATTTATGTTTTTCTTAAGAGAATATTCGTGTTCTTAAAAACATGGTGATTACTGGTCTTTTGACGTGATATGCCGAATATAATATTTGTTTAGATCTTGTCGTTGTTTTACTTTAAATGCCCAAGAAGTCTTCCACTGAGGTAGGGTAACACAGGAAAAAAAAAGAAATGCGTTCACCATCATTCATTCAATAGCCAATAGCCGAACTGCCAGAAATATGGAGACATTACAGCTGAAATGACTCCCTCGAAATGCAGCATCTTCACCCCTCTTTCAGAGTACAGGTACTGTACTTTTCACCTCTAGGAGTCAAGTCCAGTTAACCAATTTCCAAAATCTCTTCATAGCATGTCTCAACAGCATGTCAAGCCGGCTGTGCTAATCACAAATCCTCTAGCATAAATTTTAGCAAAAGAAAAAATATATTTCACTGCAGTACATCGATCAGTGCACCGTCACTATGAAATTCTAAATGTAGGAGAACCCGAAAACTCCCAGCAGAGCCAGATCTTCCTCAAGACTTTTACTGTTTTCGTAAGCTGTATCGAAAACTGTTTAACAATAAGGTCCATGTAGACAGATTACATCCAACTGTATACGAAGCAGAAACTTTGCGATCAACATGGCGCCGTTATCATAATACGTGGTGAAGACGAGGACACATTATTTTTTTTTAGTTTACTTGACACTGGACGCCATATTTCCCAGCTACGAAGAAACACCTCGAGAAAATAATGATGTGATGAAAAATAGTACGCATCACAAAATGTTATATAAATTATTATTATTATTATAATCAAAAGAAGCGCTAAACCACAGGGAAAGTTATATAAAAGATCATGCTTCTGTCTTTAAATACGAAATTATCTCCTAACTCCCATCTCAGACAAGCTCCTACAGTCTCTTCCTAACAGTCATCAACTGTTGTGCATAAAGCTCTTTTTGTTAAACAATATTATGTAAAAATATTATGCAACCACTTAGACCAAGAATCATAATTTGCCTAATTACAGGTGGGTCATAAAGTGTAAATGCATTACTAGCAAACCCAGCATCTTCACTCTCGTAGTGATATTGAACGAGTAGGAGTAAATATATCAACATTCGATAATTACATCCGGAAAATGCTTGGTGCTGATATTTGCAAACCAATGTTTATCTTTCAACCTTTCACCGTATGTGACAGTACAACTACAATATATAGCATAGGAAAGTCTATGGCTTTCCTAAAGCTGAATCTTGATGGTAGACTTTCCAATTTAGCAAAGTAGTTCTATTTAGCACGTGAAACACCTTCAACTGTTGCCTGGGTCGGGAAAAAGACGATTTTCTTCCTCTCTGGTTGATGGCCGTCCAAATAAATCACTAACCATTTTCAGTCGTCGACTAAATGTTTTGATACCCCAGAGCACCTGCCCCCTACCCTGCCCCTTACCCGATCCCTAACAAAGTACCACACGTTTAGCGTTCATTACAAAATCCAAAGATGGACGTTGGAAGCAGACTCCATAAGTCTTTGTGACTTGGGAAAAATGCTGATAAAAATTAATGTACCTCTGCTACTCCATCTCTACTGTGTGTAATATTGCTGCAGTTGTACTATACTCGTATCTCGGTAACTCACCTAATTGTGGTTGCAGGGGTCGAGACTCAGCTCCTGGCCCCGCCTCTTCTCTGTCTGCTACTGGGTCTCTGCTCTCCCTGCTCCATGAGCATTATCATACCTCGTCTTAAAACTATGTATGGTTCCTGCCTCCACTATATCTTTCTCTAGACTATTCCACTTCCTGACTACTCTGTGGCTGAAGAAATGCTTCCTAACATCCCTTTGACTCATCTGAGTCTTCAGCTTCCAGTTGTGTCCCCTTGTTTCTGTGTTCCCTCTCTGGAACATCCTATCACTGTCTACCTTGTCGATTCCCCGCAGTATTTTGTATGTCGTTATCATGTGGTCATTGTTGTGAAACAGGTCTGGAAATAAAATGACAGTGAGTTATTGAAGAAGTGTTTTACTGCGGGAGATTATTAATTTTAAATACAACTTAACTTTCTTCTAGGAAAAAAAAACTTGTACTGTAATGAGCAATAATATTTATAACTTTGTTTCTCAAACACTGTTGCGGCCTAGCACAGGGCCGTAGAGCTGTTGACCTCCGAAATATTCTTGAAGGACACTCCAGATATATATATTAATTTTCCTATTCTAAGCTCTTGCTGATTTGGTTGCTTTCCTGGACTTTGAAATTTGGGGTTTTTCATGTTATGCAGGACGTTATTCTGGACTAGAAACCATTCGAAATCGTTTATCTATTTTTATTTCAGATTCAATTTCTTCGGCATTTTTCTTACATTATCGCAAAGTGAAATGCTAGCATTAGGGACGTTACACCCTTCACTTTATAGCTGCTGTGCATATATATATATATATATATATATATATATATATATATATATATATATATATATATATATATATATATGGAGGTGTCACTCTAAAACTTTACTGGGGTCCTTGATCCTCAGAGAAGACAATAAACGTACCTCAGGGAAAACTCAAGGTTCTCCCCGGAGCTGTTTGAATATTTTCTTCTCCTACCACCCCCTATATTTTATATTACATATTAACTTTATTAATAGACAGAATACATTGACAGAAAACACAAACATGACTACATTGGTACAATATATCAAAGGTTATGAATCTCCTCCAAAGCAGGACACGAGCCCAGTATGCAGCATGCATTTCCCCTCTGGATGGCCACGATGAGGCGCTGGAACAAGAAAGTGGCTGCCCTCGGGTCCCTGGTGGTGTCGATGAGTCTGGAACCCAGTTCTTTAAGGAAATGTGTGGCATTTTTTTCCCATGATCCCAAGGTCTCTGATTCCATTGGGACAAATTGATACTGTTGGCTTATGTCCCTGTACTTGCCGATCTTGTACTCCTCCCTCTAGTCAGCAGCTCCTCCATGTCGCCAGACACTGTGATGGATGTAGGTGTCAGCCAGCGTCGAAACACAGGTATAATCCCATGCTAAGAGCTTACCATTCTTCCAAGGATAGATGGTGATCCCATAGGGGCGGTTTGCTTGGTTGTGGGTATTGTTGGCTGCTGGTGATTGGGGCTCTCTCTCGGCTGGGCATCCAGCTGTAGCAAAGGCTTCTCTTTATGATGTCGTTGACTTCATTATGTCTTGCATGCCAGCCCTTGTTTTTGGAACAGTTAAGACCATGTAGACCATATTGGTCGGCTTGCGCATCGCCGCAAATACACGTATATTCCGTGTGAATTGGGGCAGCAAATCGAAGAGCCACTGCAATACGGAGGGTCTTAGGGTCGAGGCATGTACCCATGACCGAAATGTGAACTGTTTGGAGGAAGTCCCCAGAGTGAGGTGCACTAACAGCTTGGAGACGGGCAGTCTCCCTGTTACAGCCCTAAGCATATTGGCAAGTATCTTTTCAGTGATGGGGCCGTCCCAGCTTGACTGTTTGTAGGCCAGTGCTGCACTACGTTTTGGGTCTGGAGTAGCAAGAGTCTCCCATTCAGTGATGGCACTAGCGTAGCTAGGGATCTGTATTCCTGCTGAGTCACTGAAGTTGTTCGGAAGAGGATAGGAAAGCTGGTAGGGCAATCTGGGAGGATTTGCGTACTCCCAGCCCTCTAAGTCTGACTGGAAGTGAGGCTTGCAACCACTGTCCATCTTCGAGGGAAAAATTCAATACACTCTCTAGCATGGTCTTGAGGAGAGAGTCGTATTCCTTGAGTTTCGGGCTGCTGAAGGCTGGGGACCATCTCAGGAAGTATGTAAGTTTTGGGGTTGACAGGCACCTGGTGAGTAGGTAGAAGGCATCATGTGTATCGATGTCTTTCATCCTGCCTTCCATCGTCCTGGATGGCATTGGACCCAAGAGGAGCACCAAGGAGAGTGCTGTTGGCTGGATCAATGCCTCGTGCTCCTGGTAAAACAGCACTAATATTCTGGATCATCTGTCGATTGGTAGAAACTATTTCACATTTGGTGGGGTTTAAAGATAGGCCTAGGCTTTCTCCCATGTCTTTAATTTTTCTGATGTCCTCTAGGAGAGATTCTGTAGTGCCAGCTAGGGTGCCATCATCCAAGAACCAGATATTGAGCTCGTTGGAGAGCGCTTCTGTGACTTCCTTGATGACCAGACAGAATAGAAAGGGGGCGAGAGGGTCCCCCTGTTACACACCCTCATATGAGTCAATTTCATGGTCCCCAAACAATAGTTTAGAAGTCACACGATTCTATGAAGGGATAGAGGGAAGGGAAGTGTCTAGAAACTGCTTGGAGAGCAGCATCCCTTCTGACTAAGTTGAAAGCATTGGCAAAGTCAAATTTTGTCAAGGCTATTTCATCGGACATTTTGTTGATGTATCTTCGTGCTGCATGGGCAGCTGCTTCACAGCCTTGTTGAACACCAAAACCGAGCTGAGTTGGTTTCAACATTGAGGCAGCATCTTGACTCACCATTCGTACTGCAGCCTTGGCTACTAGGCGCCGAATGGTGTTGCCCACTGCAATGGGCCTGATTCCTCCATCTTTTTCTGGAGGGCACATAGTGAGGCACAGAAGAAAATTGGTCGAATGCCCTCTGGGACACAGCCAGCCAGGTACACATTGGAAAATTTGGTGAGTTCAGACAGCAACCTGTCTGAAACCTAACCAAGTGCTGGATTGAGAATTTGTTTCAAATGTTGTGGCCTTAAACCGGTGAAACTTCCTGCTGAGCCCTGTAGAAATGACATAGCAGCTTTATACACATCAGCGTCCTGTAAGGTTAAATGTTCTTCACCTGCTGCAATGTCAGAATATATATCGCAAACCAAACGATACAGGGTGCAAAACAAACACGGAGGGAGTAGAATGATAGCTCTAGGCCTTTCCAGTGAAGACGGTCCTTTGGGAACGTACTTGCTTGGACATCCTCCTCTTTTCTGCAATTTTTGCAAGCTCCTGATGATGTGTGGATTGCAATACGAAAGGCCTAAAGCTATCATTCTACTTCCCCCGTGGTTGTTATGCATATTCTTGCATATTCTTCCTTGAAACCTTATCCACTTCTCCTAGGCTATGGGTCCCACAATTTACACCAGAGGTGGACCCCATCCTATATATATATATATATATATATATATATATATATATATATATATATATATATATATATATATATATATATATATATATATATATATATATGTCGTGCCGATTAGGTAAAACTTGTCAATTAGCAAGAACTCATTTAAAATTAAGTCCTTTTTAAAATTTTCTCTTATACGTTTAAAGATATATTTTTTTCATTTATGTTAATGTAAGAATTTATAATTTTGTACCAAGAGAAACTTTGAAAACCTACCTAACCTTATTACAGCAAGCGCAATTTAATTTAGATACGTTAACATTAATTTAATAATAAACAAACACAATGAAATATATTTTTTTCGTTATGTTCAGAATGATTTTGGCGAAATTATTGCATACACAAATTTTCACTTGTCTTATATGGCAAGGTGAGCGTTGCTATTTAAGCCAAAATCGCAAGTTTTACCTAATAAGTAGTTAGACTGTTGGGTTTAGTCCTGACTCTTTCTCTTCTACTTCAGCTCTTCCTCTCACCGGCTATTCTTCCCCCTCGCCCCTAGTGGGTCCTTACCTGAGAGTCTGAACTGAACTGAACTTACCTAATCGGCACGACTTATATATATACATATATATATATATATATATATATATATATATATATATATATATATATATATATATATATATATATATATATGCAAAAAGATCACAGTAAACAGGTGATATCAAAATATGCAAGACAACCACTATGAAAAATAGTGGTTGTCTTGCTATATATATATATATATATATATATATATATATATATATATATATATATATATATATATATATATATATATATATGTGTGTTTGTGTGTGTGTGTGCATTATTATATTAAAATATATAAAGACGCATATTTCTATACTTAGTTGGTTCAGCATTTTTCGGATTCTTCACTAATTGGCATCTGTGAGGCAATAAGCTGCTGCAGCACGTGTCATATCTATTAATAAACCCTTTTTATTTTTGCAGAGGAACTGTGTTTATATATATTGAGTTAAACAGCATAATTCTGCACTGGAAATATATATATATATATATATATATATATATATATATATATATATATATATATATATATATACCTCTGGTGCAAATTGTGGGACCCATAGTCTCGGAGAAGTGGATAAAAAGGCTTCAAGGAAGAATATTTAGATTTCTTCCTGAAGCCATTTGAATATTCCACTTCTCCTACCACCCCATCTTTTCATTTTTTTTTTTACCAATAGGTATATTTTATTACATAATATGGTACAAAAGATTTAAGAGATACTTTGTTGATATAAAGATGGCATATACAGTACATGAGGTGTGAGAGATACATGTCTAGTACATATTGTTACATGTTTGTCACTGATTATAATGCGAAAATCTCTTCCAGCTCCTCAGAGCTGGGGCGCGTGCCCAAAATACAGCATGCATTACCCCTCTGAACAGCAGCGCTGAGTCGCTGGAACAGAAAACTAGCTGCCCTAGGGTCCCTAGTTACCCTGTTGAGTCTTTTGCCCAGCTCCTTGGGGAACTTAGATGCACTCTTTTCCCATGAGCCAAGGGTCTCCGAACCTATGGGAACAAACATATAATGATATGCAAGTTCTCCACATTTTCTCGACTTTTGGGACTTCCTGAAGCTGGCAGTTGCCCCTCCTTCCTCCCTGGTGTATTGGAGATAGGTATCACCAAGGTAGATACACCTGTAGTCCCACACCACCTGCTTGCCGTCTGTCCAGGCTTGAAGGGTGATGCCATCTTGACGCTTTTGGCTGTCATCAGATCTGCATAGTTGGGGTGGCTCCCTTACTGCTGGGCTTCCGGCTGTTGTGAGGCTCCTCTTGATAATGTTATTAATCTCTGAAAAAGGCACTCGAGTGAGCAACGCCGTGACATCAAAACTTACTAGTGTAAAATCATTAGACATGTTAACTTTTTGTAATTTGTCAGTGAGATCAACATTGTTTTTTAGGTGAGCTTCAGAAATGTTGCCAAGCATTGGAGTTAATATTTTTACCAACCATTTTGACAGGAAATGGGTCGCCAATCCTACTGAGCTAATAATAGGTCTTGCTGGAAAACCGGGCTTGTGGGTTTTAATTAGACCGTACATATAAGGGAGTATCGCTGATAACTGTTTAATTAATTCTTCATTACCTCTCAGTAAGGTTCTAAGATGTTTATTAAACTTACTATTGACCGGTCCAAAGGGTTCTTATTAAGTAGCACGTTAATTTCCCAGTCTTCTAATAAAATGTTAAATTTTTCCTCTATAATCTACCTTGTCCATAATTACTATTGCATTTACTTTGTCTGCTTTCGTAAGGTGAAGTCCAGGGACTTTCTTTAATTAATGGTATTACCTAACAAATTTTGGAGGACAATTCGGTTCCACAAGTCTGAGCAAAGCCCCATATATCATGCCTTTCCATGATATGTATATGGGGCTGGAAAAAGACTTGGCAAGGTCAACATAATTAGTGTCCCAACTAGTATGCGCGAAATTTAACCCATATCCTAGTGCTGTCTGTTGGCCACGGGTAAGTTCAACACTCAAACATCGAGTTAGCATGTTGAGACCAGCCACTTTGTGTTTAGTTTTATAACTTGTAAACATTCAGTTTTCCATTTCATTATTTTCAAACCCCTAGATACGTAATCGAATAAATGATCTTGCCAGTCGAGTGGTACCATGATGAAGGACTTTTCTTTGACCTTTCTTACTTCAGTAAATATAATTTTTCTTTTGTGTTTTAGTAAATAAATACTCTTAGTAATTACTAAGCTGTGGAGTTGATTAAACGGGGTCAATGATAAACTGACTAACCTGTTCTGTAGAAGCGATTTCGGTAATACCTGTTCCCTGAGGCACTTCCATAAAGTAATTTTAATGACGCATTAATGGGATTTAAGAAGAACAGATTTGTAAGAGAAAACAGCAAAGGAAGAATTTTTTATATCGACCCCGTGGACGTAAAGATTAATTTTATTAATTTGACATAATTGTTGTTTTTATAAAAATAATAATAATAATAATAATAATAATAATAATAATAATAATAATAATAATAATAGTAATAATAATATTAATAATAATAATAATAATAATAATAATATTATTATTATTATTATTATTATTATTATTGTTGTTGTTGTTGTAAATTATATATATAATTATTGATATTATTATTAATTACTGATATTATTATTAATTACTGATATTATTATTATTATTATTATTATTACTATAATTATTATCCCCACAGCCACCCTAAACCACACACACCATACGTACACCTGTGTCCCGTGGCTCGGCTGGCAACGCACTCGCCTTACACGCCGAGTGTCGGTGGTTCAATCCCTGGCACGGGTGAAAAACGTTGGGCATGTTTCCTTACAAGGATTTTCCTGTTTACCTAGCAGTAAATAGGGACCTGAGAGTTAGTCGACTGGTGTGTTTCGCATCCTGGGGGACAAAATTAAAGGACCCCAATGGAAATAAGACAGATAAGATAGTCCTCGATGAGGCTCTGACTTTCATAGGTTATTTTGGGTGGCTAATGCGAACAAATCTGATCTTAACCCTCCCCAGCACCTCCCTCTTCCCCATCCACAGTAACAGCCAACCTGGCCCCTACAACAACTACTAAATCCTACTCCACCAACGCAGCCACCCCACCACAATCACCAACAGCCACCCCCACCACAAACACCAACAGCCACCCCCACCACATTCACCAACCTCTTCCCCACCACCACAACCACAAAGTAACTCAACACCAGACCGGCAGAGGAGGCCGCCATCTTGCTTGCATTTAATTTTCTGAGGGTCGAAAATTTATCAAGTAAGAACGCAAAGACTCAGTGACGTGTGACTTAATCTTCATTTTAATTTGTCGGCGCTTTGGACCTGGTCAAGGAAGGGAATGGAAGGGTTGTAAAGACTTGGACAGAGTATTAGGCGGTGAAGTCAGCCAATCATCGCTCAGAGTTTACACAACTCACAGGGAGCTGATGAGCGACTAATCACACAATTGTGTGATTAGTTGCTCATCAGCTCCCTATGGAGCTCGACAGGTGTTTATCAGCCAATAATTAGCTGCTTCTGGCAACAGCATCAGCCGCAATCTTTGTTTACAGTTACTAGGCTCTTCAAGGAGGTCTACCTCCGAGAAATTGTATCTACCATCTCTTTCCAGGATCAAGACTACCTCACATTACCCAGGCACTGTATAACAGACTAGCATTTCACCACGAATATAACACCGACGTCGTGAAATTAAAGATTTTTAAATACTGTATTATAATAACAATAAAAATAATAATGAAGGAGTCCCAAAAACATTACTGAAGAAAGTACAGCGAAGCTGCTTATCATTGCGTTTGTTCGTATAGGTTCAGAGGTCCACGACTCATCAGAGACCCTTAAGGATGCCAGAGCAGCTAGTTTTGTGTTCCAGCATCTCAGTGTTGCTCTTTAGAGAAGTAATACCTGTTGCAGCCTAGCTACATGCCCCAGCTCGGAGCTGAAATTTAACTGATGACAAACACGCCTGAGTGTTTATTGTATAAACGTCTACACCTTCTTGTATTTAGTATTTTGAGTTTTATTTCTCTCCTTGTTCCATTAATATTTCCTGTAAACTTCTGTACTTCTTGAAGATTTTATCTATAAAAGTTGGGTGGCAAGAGAAAGTATTCAAACAGCCTCAATGGTGTTGTATTGTGTACGTACAAAGGGTTGGCGTTGTCGTATGAGCGTGGGAGGGAGGGAGGCATGGAGGGAGAGAGAGGGGGTTACATGAAGGTATTGATACCGAAGACAGAGGAAGACGAAATACTCAGGAGAATCTAAATAGAGGGACAATGTCTTACAACTCCTAATAAATAAATACATAAGAAGGCCTGTCTGCGATATATATATATATATATATATATATATATATATATATATATATATATATATATATATATATATATATATATATATATATATATATATATATATATATATATATATGTCGTGCCGAATAGAAAAACTTGTCAATTAGCAAGAACTCATTTAAAATTAAGTCCTTTCTAAAATTTTCTCTTATACATTTAAAGACTTTTTTTCATTAATGTTAATATAAAAATTAATGATTTTGTATCAAAAGAACCTTAGGAAACCTACTTAACCTGATTATAACAAGAGCTATTTAATTTGGCCTAATCCACCTAAATACATTTTACATAAGTTTAAAATAATTTAATAATAAACAAACACAATGAAATATATTTTTCTCGTTTGGTTTAGAATGATTTATGCTAAAATATTGCGTACACTTACTATTGACCGGTCCAAAGGGTTCTTATTAAGTAGCACGTAAATTTCCCTGTCTTCTAATAAAATGTTAAAATTTTCCTCTATAATCTACCGTGTCCATAATTACTATTGCATTTACTTTGTCTGCTTTCGTAAGGTGAAGTCCAGGATCTTTCCTTAATTCATGGTATTTATTACCTAACAAATTTTGGAGGGCAATTCGGCAAGAAGTGCGTTGCTATTTAAGCCAAAATCGCAAGTTTTACTTATTCGGCACTATATATATATATATATGTCGTGCCGATTAGGTAAAACTTGTAATTTTGGCTTAAATAGCAACGCTCACCTTGCCATATAAGACAAGTGAAAATTTGTGTATGCAATAATTTCGCCAAAATCAATCTGAACATAACGAAAAAAATATATTTCATTGTGTTTGTTTATTACTAAATTAATGTTAACGTATCTAAAATATATTTAGTTGGGTTAGGCTAAATTAAATTGCGCTTGTTGTAATAAGGTTAGGTAGGTTTTCAAAGTTTCTCTTGGTACAAAATTATAAATTCTTACATTAACCTAAATGAAAAAAAATATATCTTTAAACGTATTAGAGAAAATTTTAGAAATGACTTAAATTTAGATGAGTTCTTGCTAATTGACCAGTTTTACCTAATAGGCACGACATATATATATATATATATATATATATATATATATATATATATATATATATATATATATATATATATATATATATATATATATATATATATATATATATATAAATTTATCATTATTAGACTCGAATTACAATGACAATTACAATGTTTTACTACACCGACATTCCTGGATTAGCCTATAGTTATCTAATCTATTTCGGGCTGAAAGTATTTGTGCTTCTGTCTACCTGGAGTCTACCTGGAGAGAATTCCAGGGGTCAACGCCCCCGCGGCCCGGTCCGTGACCAGGCCTCCTGTTGGACCAGAGCCTGATCAACCAGGCTGTTACTGTAACTATAAAAATATTTTAGATATCTGTATTTGATCATTATTATTATTATTATTATTATTATTATTATTATTATTATTATTATTATTATTATTATTATTATTATTATTATTATTATTATTATTATTATTATTATTATTATTATTATTATTATTATTATCAGTTTTGTTATTATTATCAGTTTTGTTATTATTATCCCTTTTGCTATTATTATTATTTAAAGATTTTATAATAATGAAATATGGAGTATTTTGCCCTTAGAATTCATCAGACTAATATTGACAAGAGTTTTTCTGTGTTAAACCTTCCCATCTCTTTAATTATTTATTGTGAGGGATTGTTCTAGTTTGCCGGTTTTAATCTTATTATCACAACACTTCAGGTTGCCTTCCATATTGCTTCCTCTCTATTTTTATTTTTTCTCTATACCTGTATCTGAAGAAAGTTAATGCACATTTTGAAAGATGAGGGTCACCAACTGGAACTATAAGTACCTCCCAACATTCCTTGATATATGAATATTTGTAGGATTATATATATATATATATATATATATATATATATATATATATATATATATATATATATATATATATATATATATATATATATTTTTTTTTTTTTATTAACACATCGGCCGATTCCCACCAAGGCAGGGTGGCCCGAAAAAGAAAACTTTCATCATCATTCACTCCATCACTGTCTTGCCAGAGGGTGCTTTACACTACAGTTATAAAACTGCAATATTAACACCCTCCTTTAGAGTGCCGGCACTGTACTTCCCATCTCCAGAACTCAAGTCCGGCCTGCCGGTTTCCTGAATCCCTTCATAAATGTTACTTTGCTCACACTCCAACAGCACGTCAAGTATTAAAACCATATGCCTCCATTCACTCTATCAAATACGCTCACACATGCTTGCTGAAGTCCAAGCCCTCGCACACAAAACTTCCTTTACCCTCCCTCCAACCTTTCCTAGGCCGACCCCTACCCGCCTTCCCTCCACTACAGATTTATACACTCGAAGTCACTCTGTCTCGTTCCATTCTCTCTACATGTCCAAACCACCTCAACAACCCCTCCTCAGCTCTCTGGACAATCGTTTTGGTAATCCCGCACCTCCTCCTAATTTCCAAACTCGAATTCTCTGCATTATATTCACACCACACATTGACCTCAGACATGACATCTCCACTGCCTCCAGCCTTCTCCTCGTTGCAACATTCATCACCCATGCTTCACACCCATATAAGAGCGTTGGTATAACTATACTCTACATTCCCTCTTTACTTCCATGGACAAGGTTCTTTGTCTCCACAGACTCCGAAGTGCTCCACTCACCCTTTTCCCTCATCAATTCTATGATTCACCTCATCCTTCATAGACCCATCCGCCGACATGTCCACTCCCAAATATCTGAATACATTCACCTCCTCCATACTCTCTCCCTCCAATCTGATATCCAATCTTTCGTCACCTATTCTTTTTGTTATCCTCATCACCTTACTCTTTCCTATATTCACTTTCAATTTTCTTCTTTTACACACCCTACCAAATTCATCCACCAACCTCTGCAGCTTCTCTTCAGAATCTCCCAAAAGCACAGTGTCATCAGCAAAAGCAACTGTGACAACTCCCACTTTGTATTTGCTTTATCTTATTTAGCCCAACACCTCTTGCCAAGACCCTCGCATTCACTTCTCTTACAACCCCATCTATAAATATATTGAACAACCACGGTGACATCACACATCCTTGTCTAAGGCCCACTTTTACTGGGAAATAGTCCCTTCCCTCCTACACACTCTAACCTGAGCCTCACTATCCTCATAAAAACTCTTCACTGCTTTCAGTAACCTTCCTCCTATTCCATACACCTGCAACATCTGCCACATTGCCCCCTATCTACCCTATCATACGCCTTTTCCAAATCCATAAATGCCACAAAAACATCTTTACCCTTATCCAAATACTGTTCACCTATATGTTTCACTGTAAACACTTGGTCTACACACCCTACCTTTCCTAAAGCCCCCTTGTTCATCTGCTATCCTGCTTTCTGTTTTACTTTAATTCTTTCAATAATAACTCTACCATACACTTTACCAGGTACACTCAACAGACTTATTCCCCTATAATTTTTGCACTCTCTTTGTCCCCTTTGCCTTTATACAAAGGAACAATACACGCTCTCTGCCAATCCCTAGGTACCTTACCCTCTTCCATACATTTATTAAATAATAGCACCAACCACTCCAAAATTATATCCCCACCTGCTTTTAACATTTCTATCTTTATCCCATCAATCCCAGCTGCCTTACCCCTTTCATTCTACCCACTGCCTCACGAACTTCCCCTACACCCACAACTGGCTCTTCCACACTCCTACAAGATGTTATTCCTCCTTGCCCTACACACGAAATCACAGCTTCCCTGTCTTCATCAACATTTAACAAATCCTCAAAATATTCTCTCCATCTTCCTGATACCTCTAACTCTCCATTTAATAACTCTCCTCTCCTATTTTTAACTGTCAAATCCATTTGTTCTCTAGGCTTCCTCAACTTATTAATCTCATTCCAAAACTTTTTCTTATTTTCAACAAAATTTGCTGATAACATCTCACCCACTCTTCATCTGCTCTCTTTTACATTGCTTCACCACTCTTTAACCTCTCTTTTTCTCTCCATATACTCTTCCCTCCTTGCATCACTTCTACTTTGTAAAAACCTCTCATATGCTAACTTTTTCTCCCTTACTACTCTCTTTACATCATCATTCCACCAATCGCTCCTCTTCCCTCCTGCACCCACTCGCCTGTAACCACAAACTTCTGCTGAACACTCTAACACTACATTTTTAAATCTACCCCATACATTTTCGACCCCATTGCCTACACTCTCACTAGCCCATCTATCCTCCAATAGTTGTTTATATCTTACCCTAACTGCCTCCTCTTTTAGTTTATAAACCTTCACTCTCTTTTACTTACTGATTCTATTTTCCTTGTATCCCATCTACCTTTTACTCCCACTGTAGCTATAACTAAAAAGTGATCTGATATATCTGTAGCCCCTCTATAAACATGTACATCCTGAAGTCTACTCAACAGTCTTTTATCTACCAATACATAGTCCAACAAACTACTGTCATTACGCCCTACATCATATCTTGTATACTTATTTATCCTCTTTTTCTTAAAATATGTATTACCTATAACTAAACCCTTTCTATACAAAGTTCAATCAAAGGGCTCCCATTATCATTTACACCTGGCACCCCAAACTTACCTACTACACCCTCTCTGCATGTTTCTCCCACTTTAGCATTTAGGTCCCCTACCACAATTACTTCTCTATTTGGTTCAAAAGTTCCTATACATTGCTTAACATCTCCCAAAATTCTCTCTCCTACACTCCTCTCTTCTCCAGGTCATACACGCTTATTATGACCCACTTTTCGCATCCGACCCTTATTTTAATCCACATAATCCTTGAATTTACACATTTATATTCCTCTTTTCCTTCCATAACTGATCCTTCAACATTATTGCTACCCCTTCCTTAGCTCTAACTCTCTCAGATACTCCTGACTTAATCCCATTTATTTCTCCCCACTGAAACTCGCCTACCCCTTCAGCTTTGTTTCGCTTAGGGCCAGGACATCCAACTTCTTTTCATTCATAACATCGGCAATCATCTCTTTCTTATCATCCGCACTACATCCACGCACATTCAGACACCCCAATTTTATAAAGTTTTTCTTCTTCTCGTTTTTAGTAGATTTGTACAGGAGAAGGGGTTACTAGCCCATTGCTCCCGGCATCTTAGTCGCCTCATACGACACGCATGGCTTACGGAGGAAAGATTCTTTTCCACTTCCCCATGGACAATAGAGAAAATAAAAGAACAAGAGCTATTAAGAAAAAGAAGAAAACCTAGATGTGTGTATGTATATATATGCATGTGTATGCCAGTGTAGTGTGACCTAAAGTGTAAGTAGAAGTAGCTAGATATACCTGTTATCCAGCGTGTTTATGAGACAGAAAAAGACACCAGCAATCCTACCATCATGTAAAACAGTTTCAGGTTTCTGTTTCACAGTCACCTGGCAGGACGGTAGTACTCTCCTGGTGGTTGCTTCTACCAACCCTACCTTATATATATATATATATATATATATATATATATATATATATATATATATATATATATATATATATATATATATATTTGAACGTCCCGGCTCTAGGCTCTAGGTTCCGAGTTTGTTCGCCAATACATGATAACAGTCTCACCTTTATTTTTATTGCTACCTTCACTCTTTCCGTACATCGAACCCTACAAATGGTGGCAGTTT
>WNWK01007968.1:77500-88675 GCA_009830355.1 Cherax destructor | reverse complement strand
TATTATTATTATTATTATTATTATTATAATTATTATTATTATTATTATTATTATTATTATTATTATCACTATTACTCTCTCTGTTCTATCAGAAACTCACACACCAATACGCCTTCCTTCCCAATTAAGCCTATCAGATTTTTCCCAGTAATACAGGCTGAGTTATTTAATATTGTCCCTCAAAATAATTTTTTAGGCATTTAATAATTATTTCAGAACCTATAGTGATGTGGGATGATAGGCCTGCCGGTCTGTAATTTTTTTCTTGTTCTGTACTGTGTATGTCTACACTCTTTAGGGCCTCTAGTGTTTCAACTAGGCCTAAGGCTATCCTCAGGGGAGCACTTTTCCCCCACTGTGTGGCTGTGTTGATACTAAGCCTTGTTTAGAACCTCACAGTTTACCTGGAGTTTACCTGGAGAGAATTCCAGGGGTCAACGCCCCTGCGGCCCGGTCTGTGACCAGGCCTCCTGTTGGACCAGAGCCTGATTAACCAGGCTGTTACTGCTGGCCGCACGCAGTCCAACGTACGAACGACAGCCCGGCTGATCAGGTACCGACTTTAGGTGCCTGTCCAGTGCCTGCTTGAAGACAGCCAGGGGTTTGTTGGTAATCCCCCTGATGTATGCTGGGAGGCAGTTGAACAATCTTGGGCCCCTGACACTTATTGTGTTGTCCCTCAACGTGCTAGTGGCACCCCTGCTCTTCATTGGGGGGATGTTACATCGCCTGCCGAGTCTTTTGCTTTCGTAGGGAGTGATTTTTGTGTGCAAGTTTGGTACTAATCCCTCGAGAATTTTCCATGTGTATATAATAATGTATCTCTCCCGCCTGCGTTCTAGGGAGTACAGGTTTAGGAACTTCAAGCGTTCCCAGTAGTTGACGTGGTTTATCGCACTTATGCGTGCGGTGAAGGTTCTCTGCACATTTTCAAGGTCAGCAATTTCACCCGCCTTGAAAGGTGCAGTTAGTATGCAGCAATATTCCAGCCTAGATAGAACAAGCGACCTGAAAAGTGTCAACATGGGCTTGGCATCCCTGGTTTTGAAGGTTCTCATTATCCATCCTGTCATTTTTTCTAGCAGATGTGGTTGCTACGGTGTTATGGTCCTTGAAGGTGAGATCCTCTGACATGATCACTCCTAGGTCTTTGACATTAGTTTTTCGCTCTATTGTGTGGTTGGAATTAGTTTTGTACTCCGATGAGATTTTAATTTCTTCACGTTTTCCGTATCTGAGTAATTGAAATTTCTCATCATTGAACTTCATATTGTTTTCTGCAGCCCATTTAAAGATTTGGTTTATGTCTGCTTGGAGTCCTGCAGTGTCTTCAACGGTGGACACTGTCATACAGATTCGGGTGTCATCTGCAAAGGAAGACACAGCACTGTGGCTTATATCCCTGTCAATGTCTGATATGAGGATGAGGAATAGGATGGGAGCAAGTACTGTGCCTTGTGGAACAGAGCTTTTCACAGTAGCTGCCTCAGACTTTACTCTGTTGACTACTACTCTTTGTGTTCTACGTGTTAGGTAATTATAGATCCATCTACCAACTTTTCCAGTTATTCCTTTATCACGCATTTTGTGTGCTATTACACCATGGTCACACTTGTCAAAGGCTTTTGCAAAGTCTGTGTATATAAGATCTGCATTCTGTTTATCTTCTAGAGCATCCAAGACCTTGTCGTAGTGGTCCAGTAGTTGGGACAGACAGGAGCGACCTGCTCTAAACCCATGCTGCCCTGGGTTGTGCAATTGATGGGTATCAAGATGAGTGGCGATCTTGCTTCTTAGAACCCTTTCAACAAAATTTATGATATGGGACGTTAGTGCTATTGGTCTGTAGTTCTTTGCTATTGCTTTACTGCCCCCTTTGTGGAGTGGGGCTATGTCTGTTGTTTTTAGTAGCTGCGGGACGACCCCAGTGTCCATGCTCCCTCTCCATAGGATGTTAAAAGCATGTGATAGGGGCTTCTTGCAGTTCTTGATGAACACGGAGTTCCATGAGTCTGGGCCTGGAGCGGAGTGCATGGGCATGTCATTTATTGCCTTTTCAAAGTCATTTGGCGTCGGGGTAATGTCAGATAGGCATGCGTCTGTCAAGTTCTGTGGCACTCTCATAAAAAATTAATTTTGAGTCATACTGGGATTTTAGTAACTCACTCATTTCCTTGCTGTCATCTGTGTAGGACCCATCCCGTTTAAGTAGGGGCCCAATACTGGTTGTTGTAAGATTCCTTTAGTTTTAATTCGATGTTTGCTATTTCTCTGACCAGCGTCTCCCTACGTATTTCAGATATATTGGCCTCCTGTAGTCGCTCTGTTATTCTTTGCCTTCGCCTGTATAGGGAGCGCCTCTCTCTCTTTCTAGTTTGCATCTTCTCCTCCTTTTCCTTAAGGGAATTTGCCTTGAGCAAACCTCAAGTGCCACAGAGTTAATTTGTTCTAGACATAGGTTAGGATCCGTGATGCTTAGGCAATCTTCCCAGTTTATATCATTTAGGACTTGGCTTACTTGGTCCCACCTTATGTTTTTGTTATTGAAGTTGAATTTAGAGAAAGCTCCCTCACGGCTGATCACATTTTGTTGATCTGGGGCTCCTCGCATGCATGTCTGGGAGGATTTTTTCCCCTTGTAAAGGGAGGGAGTACTGTTGTCCCCCTTGTAAAGGGAGGTAGTACTGTTGTCCCCCTTGTAAAGGGAGGGTGTAATGTCGTCCCCCTTGTAAAGGGAGGGTGTAGTGTTGTCCCCCTTGTAAAGGGAGGGTGTAGTGTTGTTTCCCTTGTAAAGGGAGGGTGTAGTGTTGTCCCCCTTGTAAAGGGAGGGTGTAGTGCTGTCCCCCTTGTAAAGGGAGGGTGTAGTGCTGTCCCCCTTGTAAAGGGAGGGTGTAGTGTTGTCCCTCTTGTAAAGGGAGGGTGTAGTGTTGTCCCCCTTGTAAAGGGAGGGTGTAGTGTTGCCCCCCTTGTAAAGGGAGGGTGTAGTGTTGTCTCCCTTGTAAAGGGAGGGTGTAGTGTTGTCCCCCTTGTAAAGAGAGGGTGTAGTGCTGTCCCCCTTGTAAAAGGAGGGTGTAGTGTCGCACCCCTTGTAAAGGGAGGGTGTAGTGTTGTCCCGCTTGTAAAGGGAGGGTGTAATGTTGTCCCCCTTGTAAAGGGAGGGTGTAGTGTTGTCTCCCTTGTAAAGGGAGGGTGTAGTGTTGTCCCCCTTGTAAAGGGAGTGTGTAGTGTTGTCCCCTAGTAAAGGGAGGGTGTAGTGTTGTCCCCCTTGTAAAGGGAGGGTGTAGTGTTGTCCCCCTTGTAAAGGGAGGATCTAGTGGGTCTTTTCCTTTGCGCTAGGGGGTAGGTAGAATATGCATCTCACTGGGTTTTTCCCTCAGCGAGTGTACTGGATTGTGTGTATATATATATATATATATATATATATATATATATATATATATATATATATATATATATATATATATATATATATATATATATATATATATAAATATATATATATATATATATATAATATAATATATATATATATATATATATATATATATATATATATATATATATATATATATATATATATAGAGAGAGAGAGAGAGAGAGAGAGAGAGAGAGAGAGAGATGTGTGCGTGCCGAATAAGTAAAATTGGTCAATTATCAAGAACTCATTTAAAATTAAGTCTTTTCTAAAATTTTCTATTGTACGTTTTAAAATATATATATTTTTAATTTATGTTAATGTAAAAATTAATAATTTTGTACCAAAAGAACCTTAGGAAACTTACCTGACCTTATTATAACAAGCGCAATTTAATTTAGCCTAATCCAACTAAATATATTTTAGTTAAGTTTACAATAATTTAATAATAAACAAACACAATGGAATATATTTTTTATCGTTAAGATCAGAATGATTTTTGCGAAATTATTACATATATAAATTTTCGCTTGTCTTATTCGGCAAGAAGAGCGTTGCTATTTAAGCCAAAATAGCAAGTTTTACCTATTGGGCACGATAATAATGATGATGATAATAATAATAATAATAATAATAATAATGTTAATAATAATAATAGTAATAATAATAATAGTAATAATAATAATAATAATAATAATAATAATAATAATAATAATAATAATAATATTATTATTATTATTATTATTATTATTATTATTATTATTATTATTATTATTATTATTATTATTATTAAATATTTCCCACACTTAGGCCTCATTTAACCACTGTGGGTGAAAAGTCGAAAAAAATATACTATATACAATGAAAAAAAATTGAAATCATGGGAAGTACAGAGAATCCCCTGATTTCCCCTGACTATCTAAGGGGTAAGGCCCCAGGGGAAGTACATAGCTTCACCTGCCTCCACTTGATTAAGGTGGTGGAGTAGGTGGCTGGTGTCACCTGAAGTTTCCTAAATTCTCTCTGGCCCTGTCACCTGGTACTAGGTGACGTAGACAGGTGGGAACCTAACCTGGTATGACTGTATCACTGGTTGGCTAGTGTGGTTGTGGTTGTGGTGGTGGTTGTGGTGGGGATTGTTGTGGTGATTGTGGTTGACTATTCTGGTTGCGGTTGTGGTTCACTGGTTGTGGTTGACTAGTCTGGTTGCTGTTGTGGTTCATTAGTCTGGCTGTGGTTGTGGTTGACTTGACTAGTCTGGTTGTGGTTGACTAGACTGGTTGTTGCTGCTCTTCTTGTGATTGTTGTGGTTGTGGTTGGACCAACCTGGTTTGTTGTTACACACACACACACACACACACACACACACACAGCCAGGAGCTGTGACTCGACCCCAGCAACCACAATTAGAATTAGGTGAGTACACACACAAGTCAATAATTTAGAGGCCAAAAAAAGGGCAACATGTCTCATGACCCATTTCTGCCGTGTTCTCTTCCCCTCCCTGGCCTTACTCCCTTAAGGGAGTGCCAGGCCCACAGGAGTGCCCACCCCCCTTCCCCTCACCCACACACAAGGGGAGTCATGACATCAGCCAGTGACGTCACTTGTAAACACGCTTCGATCCTGCTTCGCTTTACACGGGGTTTCAAGATGGTGTTTTAAAAGAGGACCTTATATACTTCAATGATCTCTGTCTGTCTGTCTCTCTCTCTCTCTCTCTCTCTCTCTCTCTCTCTCTCTCTCTCTCTCTCTCTCTCTCTGATAGCAGTTCGCTTTATGCGAATTTCCTAATATGCGACGCCTCATCTCTTCCCATAATTCCTTATGTTCGATATTGGTCACTATATGCGAGACATACAACTTAAGAAACCTGTTAAAGATTCTTATTAGGCGTATGTAAGTACAGGAATATATATATATATAAGGGAGGCTGGGTCCAGGCGAGAGATGAGTCGTCTTGCTCTGTTCTCTATTCTCTTAAGATATCGTAGATGTTAGGGAGGCTGGCAATCCAAGAAAGTGGAGCATACTCCAGGTGTGAGCCTACTTGTGCCTCGTACAGGATCTTGCAGCCTCTGCTGTCTAGCTGATGCCAGATACATCGAAGTGTTGTAACCTTCCTGGCTGCCTTGTTTGCTAGATTTACAACGTGGTTCTTCATGGTCAGTTTTAGTCAAATCTCACCCCTAGGGAATCAACTTCATCGCCTAGTGCCAACACTTTCCCGTTATTGGTACCACTGTTCCAGCATTACCATCACGGTGCCTACACCTTCATTCTTACCACTGTTCCAGCATTACCATCATAATGCCTAGACCATCATTCTTACCACTGTTCCAGCATTACCATCACGGTACCTAGACCATCATTCTTACCACTGTTCCAGCATTACCATCATGGTGCCTACACCTTCATTCTTACCACTGTTCCAGAATTACCATCATGGTACCTAGACCATCATTCTTATCACTGATCCAGCATTACCATCACGGTACCTAGACCATCATTCTTACCACTGCTCCAGCATTACCATCATGGTACCTAGACCATCATTCTTACCACTGCTCCAGCATTACCATCATGGTACCTAGACCATCATTCTTACCACTGCTCCAGCATTACCATCATGGTACCTAGACCATCATTCTTACCACTGATCCAGCATTACCATCATGATACCTAGACCATCATTCTTACCACTGCTCCAGCATTACCATCATGGTACCTAGACCATCATTCTTACCACTGCTCCAGCATTACCATCATGGTACCTAGACCATCATTCTTACCACTGTTCCAGCATTACCATCATGGTACCTAGACCATCATTCTTACCACTGTTCCAGCATTACTATCACGGTACCTAGACCATCATTCTTACCACTGATCCAGCATTACCATCATGGTACCTAGACCATCATTCTTACCACTGTTCCAGCATTACCATCATGGTACCTAGACCATCATTCTTACCACTGTTCCAGCATTACCATCATGGTACCTAGACCATCATTCTTACCACTGTTCCAGCATTACTATCACGGTACCTAGACCATCATTCTTACCACTGATCCAGCATTACCATCATGGTACCTAGACCATCATTCTTACCACTGTTCCAGCATTACCATCATGGTACCTAGACCATCATTCTTACCACGGTTCCAGCATTACCATCATGGTACCTAGACCATCATTCTTACCACTGTTCCAGCATTACCATCATGGTACCTAGACCATCATTCTTACCACTGTTCCAGCATTACCATCATGGTACCTAGACCATCATTCTTATCACTGATCCAGCATTACCATCACGGTACCTAGACCATCATTCTTACCACTGTTCCAGCATTACCATCATAATGCCTAGACCATCATTCTTACCACTGTTCCAGCATTACCATCACGGTACCTAGACCATCATTCTTACCACTGTTCCAGCATTACCATCATGGTGCCTACACCTTCATTCTTACCACTGTTCCAGAATTACCATCATGGTACCTAGACCATCATTCTTATCACTGATCCAGCATTACCATCACGGTACCTAGACCATCATTCTTACCACTGCTCCAGCATTACCATCATGGTACCTAGACCATCATTCTTACCACTGCTCCAGCATTACCATCATGGTACCTAGACCATCATTCTTACCACTGCTCCAGCATTACCATCATGGTACCTAGACCATCATTCTTACCACTGATCCAGCATTACCATCATGATACCTAGACCATCATTCTTACCACTGCTCCAGCATTACCATCATGGTACCTAGACCATCATTCTTACCACTGCTCCAGCATTACCATCATGGTACCTAGACTATCATTCTTACCACTGATCCAGCATTACCATCATGGTACTTAGACCATCATTCTTATCACTGATCCAGCATTACCATCATGGTACCTAGACCTTCATTCTTACCACTGCTCCAGCATTACCATCATGGTATCTAGACCATCATTCTTACCACTGCTCCAGCATTACCATCATGGTGCCTAGACCATCATTCTTACCACTGATCCAGCATTACCATCATGGTACCTAGACTATCATTCTTACCACTGATCCAGCATTACCATCATGGTACCTAGACCATCATTCTTACCACTGCTCCAGCATTACCATCATGGTGCCTAGACCAGGCTGATATAGCTGTAATCTGGTGAATGGTGTAACTTAGAGCAACTGGCATTTCCTCTCTTGGATAATGTCAGAGTAGAGTCATCTGTATTTACTTGGGATTCTGGGATGAGTTGAAGGTCACTGGAGAAGACACTTCATAACAATGGCCCAAGAACACTCCCCTGTGGTACGCTTGGTGAGTCGGTCTGTAGCTTGGTTGGTAGGGCACTCAGGTCTGTAGTTCGATCCTCGTTTCAGGTAACATTAGGACGTGTTTCCTTAAAGACACCTGCTGTCCATGTTCACCTAGCAGTAAGTAGGTACCTGGGTGTTAGTCTTCTTATACCTGCTGTCACTTTACCTAGCATAAATAGGTACATGGGTGTTAGTGAACTGGTATGGGACGCATCCTGGGGACAAAAGTCTTCTAATTTGCGGGAAATGCTCAGCATAACAAGCGGCTTTCTATATAGTAGTATGTCATTGATGTCAGCTATGGTCTGTATACCTTGTACATGTACTGGTAGAAATAAAGATATTATTATTATTATTATTATTATTATTATTATTATTATTGAAAACTAGTCTTAGAGGACTTCCTTGAAGGTAATAACTGAGGAGACATAGGCAGAGCCTGCAGTTCCCAGTGCTTGCAGTTTAGCAAAGAGTGCCTGGTGCCACACACTGTCACCAGCACACAGCTGGTATTCCATTAATATCTCTCCTTCTCTCTCTCACACACACATCTTCCCACACACCCTGCCTCTCCCATCTACATTACACAATCACGTCAACACAAATCGTCAACAAATACTCGAGATAAGAGCTTATTGTGATGGTGGAGGCTCGATCCAACGTTCACTAATCAAGAGAGTAGTTGCTGCCTGCCTGTGCTGACCTCCACTCCTGGAGACCCTCCCCCCCTTCAGATACCACCATCATCCCAGGTTTTATCTTCTTTATATATAGAGAGGCTTCAGACTATAGTCAAAGCACTCACTCACACACACACACACATCTCTCACACACACACACACACACACACACACACACTTATATATATATATATATATATATATATATATATAATAAACATTTAATAAAAATGAAATAAGTAATAATAATAATAATAATAATAATAATAATAATAATAATAATAATAATAATAATAATAATAATAATAATAATAAATAATAATAACAATAATGATAATAATAATAATAAGTAATAATAATAATAATAATAATAATAATAATAATAATAATAATAATAATAATAATAATAATAATAATAATAATAATAATAATAATAATTATAATAATAATAATAAAAATAATAATAATAATAATAATAATAATAACACAATATTATTAATAATGATAGTAATATTTATTTCCACTATTATCATGCCTTAACAAGGGTAAATTATAAAGGTAAAGGTACACAGGTGCTCTCAAACCTCGTCAACAAACAGCTGAGAGAAGGTAGGTACCGTATCCCTGAGCAAGAAGATAGAACCCTACTTACACCTCGTACGTCTCTATGTTACGTGTCTTGACATGACCATGTCAACGAGTTATTAAATACCACATGTATAGTAGATAGACTTTAAACCCCATTAACCAACCAGCCTTAATGACCCTCGTGTAGTAGATAGACTTTAAACCCCATTAACCAACCAACCTTAATGACCCTCGTGTAGTAGATAGACTTTAAACCCCATTAACCAACCAGCCTTAATGACCCTCGTGTAGTAGATAGACTTTAAACCCCATTAACCAACCAACCTTAATGACCCTCGTGTAGTAGATAGATTTTAAACCCCATTAACCAACCAACCTTAATGACCCTCGTGTAGTAGATAGACTTTAAACCCCATTAACCAACCAACCTTAATGACCCTCGTGTAGTAGATAGACTTTAAACCCCATTAACCAACCAACCTTAATGACCCTCGTGTAGTAGATAGACTTTAAACCCCATTAACCAACCAACCTTAATGACCCTCGTGTAGTAGATAGACTTTAAACCCCATTAACCAACCCACCTTAATGACCCTCTTGTAGTAGATAGACTTTAAACCCCATTAACCAACCAACCTTAATGACCCTCGTGTAGTAGATAGACTTTAAACCCCATTAACCAACCAACCTTAATGACCCTCGTGTAGTAGATAGACTTTGTACGGTCTAATCAACTTGCAAATCCGGATAAGGTTTGTGTCTTAACCGGTTCCTGCTGGCCGGTTAATGCGTCTGGCTTACGGAATAAGCCAGGGGCTTGTTGAGTAGTCGTAGTAACCTGGCTTATGTGTGTGTGTGCTCACCTACTTGTGGTTGCAGGGGTCGAGTCACAGCTCCTGGCCCCGCCTCTTCACTGGTCGCTACTAGACCAGTGTGTGTGTGAAGAGCTTTATCAAGCTTTACTTTCCCATTACTTTTCCCATTAAGCCTATTCTTCCTCCTCCTCCTCCTATTCCTCCTCATTCTCTTCTTCCTCCTCTTCCTCTTCTTCCTCCTCCTCCCCATCACTCTCCACTATCCTTCATGATGCGGTTATTTAAGATGTAACTGACCTAGATCACTCCCATCTCCCTCCATCCCTCCCACCGTCCCTCCATCCCTCCATCCCTCCCACCGTCCCTCCATCCTCCATCCTCCGTCCCTCCCGTCCCTCCCTCCGTCCCTCCCTCAATTGCTCCAGCTGTTGCCATCTGAACCCTTCATGTTACTACCTTGAGAGAGAGAACTATTGAGTATTATGTAGGTGTTTACAGAGAGAGAGAGAGCACTCAGTTAACACACTGAGGTCCGTGGTTCGATCCCAGGTACGGGTGGAAATATTGGGAAGTGTTTCCTTAAAACACCTGCTGTCACTGTTCACCAAGTAGTAAGTGTGGAGAAACTTCTCCAAGAGAGGGGGGGGGGTAACAGCCCTTTCTGCCCTTTCAAGGGCCTATCCCTTTCCGGCCCCTAAAAAGGGCCAGACGAGGCGTGTTTGGCTTTCTGGTCAACAGTTTAATTCATAACATATGTACGGACCAGGAAGCAGTACGTCATGTCTAGCTGACCAGAGTTGCAAGGAATGTAATGAGTGATAGACATTGAGATATGTGACTCTTTACCTTAGCAGGAAATATAGAAAACTGCTATTTCCATTTCTACTCTTGACTTTACAATCTTGTGCTCCAGTGATCTAAATATTTAGAGAACACAAGCTTTTGAATTGCAAATTGTTGCAGTGGTTGGCAAGTGTTGAAATTTAGCTGAGGTCAGTGATGCCAAGCCCCGCTGAGGTCAGTGGCGCATGAGAGGTGAGATTGAACTCGGCCACGGAAAGGACGGGAGCTCCGACAAAGGGTTTTAACCTAACAAAGACATTAGTCGTACATGTCTGTTCGATTATTCAATCTCCACTAACGTCGGGAAAACGGATAAGAACTCTGTTCCAGCACGTTTAGTGTTAAAAATAGCGGTATATTCAGAAGTGTGCGCAGCTTCTTACTACTGCAAAAAGACTGAAATTGAAGAATGTAAAGGGACAATGAGTGCTTCGTTTAACAAGGCAGTAACTCTTCAGCAGCATTCTTCAAACAAGACAGCGATATCCGGGTGTGA